>JAVYIG010002765.1:0-229158 GCA_035222895.1 Strongylocentrotus droebachiensis
CAAGTCAAGTTAATTCCACTGCTTCTCATCATGAACCCGTTATCGACATGGTCCTGCATGGGTGAAGAGAAATGCAAATAAAGATTTAAATGTCTTGCCGACTGATTTGATTGACGTAGTACGTCCTGGTATTCGAACCCGGCCAGGCGCGGATCTACGGGGGGGTTTAGGGGGTTTAAACCCCCCCCCCAAAAAAAAAAGGGAAAAAAAAGAAAAAAAGAAAGAAAAAAAGAAAGAAAAAAGAACGCACGCTGGAGAGAAACCCTTTCAAGTGCAAATATTGTGAGAAGATATTCAACTCATCTGGTAACTTAACCAAACACATGATAACTCTGGATATAACTGTGTATTAAACTGTTACTTGATTTAAAAAGACGTTATCATTTTATGGTCTCCATTGTGTTAATAGATGCCAGGAAAACATCACTTACAGGGTTCAAATAAAGACCCCCCAAAAAATCGGCTCGCCGCTTCGCGGCTCGTGGACGATGCTCCGCATCGTCATTATTTTGGTCAAACCCCCCCCCCTTAGCAAAAAGCTAGATCCGCCCCTGCCGGCCCAACCTGACGATTCGCAAGTCAAGTGAATTCAACTGCTTCACAATACATCATGAACCCGTTATCGACATGGTCCTGGGTGGAGAGAGGCAGAAATACATGTTGATTAATATTCTAGTCAACTGTCTTCTTGACGTCCTTGGATTCGAACCCCAGAACTTTGGAATCATTTTTGTATAGGTTCCTCTAGTAAGGACTACTGAACCATGCGGGTAAAACTACGTCAATATCGGGAATTGTAACGATGGTGACTACTTTCTTCGGTAGTGCATGAGAGTCATAAGAGGAAATTCTATCCACACAATTACAAGACACCCAAATACCAAAAGCTATATACCATTCTATAGACAGTATATACAGGTGTATTTACGTTTACAACGTTTTGCCCGAATTTTTATTTTATTTGTATTACATGGTAAAAATTTATGCTAATAATGCTGTCAACTACTACCATGACTATTGCAAAGTTAAAGAAAAATAAATGTGCTATGTGTAAGTGCACATACACAAGAGATCCCCAAGATGATATTTTGTTCTCATTAAATATTTATTGTTTTATGATAAGAGACAGACAGAGACAGACAGAGAAAGAGAGAGAGAGAGAGAGAGAGAGAGAGAGAGCACGCATGAGAGAGACTGAGGGAGGAATGATATAAAGAGATAATTACAGAAGAGGCAACGATAGAAAGAGAATGATTAAAAGATGGTAATAGGGGAGAGAAAGACAGGACGGGAGACCGTGAAAGAAACAGAGATTATTATTATTATTATTATTATTATTATTATTATTATTATTTATTTTTTTTATTTTTTATTTTTATTTTTTTTTTTTGGGGGGGGGGGTCATCTATGTGAACAATATACATGTTCCTGTTGACAAAACTAACTAACAACAATATATGAAACCAAACTATATTTAATTAGAGCAATAATGAAGTCACAACCGTGTGAAACTCACCAGTTTTTAATTATTATTACCGAAGAGTGGCAGTATACTGTCCAAGTTGTACGGACGGTTGCCTATTCCAAATTTGTTTGTGCTTAATGGTGTGGTGATCACGTCAGTCCCAAATGCTAATTTGACATTGGCACTTCGGTTGTTATTGTCCCTTAATTGTGACGCGAAGATCCGATATGTACACCACTTTCCAAAAATAATGCATGTGAGACATTTTATTAAGTTCAGACCGTCTTCTTTATAGTCGTGAATGAATATCATAATATGGATTATTTGTCCAAAAGTGGTCTAGTTTCGGAGACTAGCATGTCTCATGTAATATAATAATTACGTAAGTGCTGTGTGTGTAATGCGATATGATACTGTAAATGTTGTACGAATGCCCGACGACTGTCTTTCGTTGATAATACAACAATCTTGTCTTCCTGAAAAAGGATTTATAAGGAATGGGATCTCTTCTAGACCTTGTGGACACATCAACGGCACTGATCGCCCTTCTTGTGTTTCTGCTCAGTCTCGTTGTAACGCATCGGTTCTACCAAAACGGCGATGACAGCCAATCGCTTCCCCCGCGAGGGCCGCGAGAGTGGCCGGTCATCGGCATCATCCCCAGCCTGGTCGGGGACGAGCCGTACAAGCTACTCGCTCGCATGTCGCCCCAGTACGGGCCTGTGTTCTTGACTCGTATCGGCATGATTTCAACGCTCATCATCAATGATTTTGACTCGATGAAAGAGGCTTTAGTGAGATCTGGAGACGACTTTGCCGATCGACCCAAGTTTGGGATGATGGAATATATAACAAAAGGAAAAGGTAGGTCGTTTTAGCTGACTTCATATTCAATGATCTATTCCGAGCTCAGCTGTATCCGAATAAGATGGTACGCACAGAACTCTACACTAAAAATACCGGGGGGGGGGGGGGGGGGAGGGGGAGGGCGTAGTGGCGGATCCAGGGAGGGGGCCCTCCCCTGGGAAAGAAAACAGGTAAAAACACGTAAACTTTACCTTTTTTTTAGGATGGACCCCCCTCCCCTGGCACTCAAGGGGGGGGGGGGGGGGGGGTGTGATTTTTCAAATTTTTGAGAGCAAAAAAAATATATATATATCATGGTGCTCACTTTATAATAAAGCAAACTTTCTGTTCAACAACTGAACTTCCAACTTCTTGAACAGTGAACCAATTGAACTTTTAAGCGTGTTTACCAATCAGAAAATCATTCATTACTGTCTAAATTTTATTTGGTAATTCTGTCATCAATTAAGAGATATAAAGGGGTTAAATCTTCCGGCCACCCCCCCCCCCCCCTCCCTCCCGCCCTACTTCTGATGTAACCATCCTATAATGTTCATATTGTATTTTACATGATTATATTCTTGCGTTTGATATATATTTTTATTTTTATATATTTCATGTCTTTCGTTATTTTACGTTTGCGAGACGTGCTTAATTGTGAAGCAATATTCTTTATATAGTGAACGTTAGGGCCTATTATATGGATTATTAAAAAATATATAAATGACTGATAATATAACGAAGTCATGACCTGTTTATATAAAACATTATTTTGTTCAAACTACAGGGGCCTGTAGGCTTATACATTTACGACTTTAACGGTGCACGGCCAAGCTTCCCTGGCAATAATGGCGAACAATACAATCAACGTCAACGTCGTGCACTCGACCTTGCCACCCAATCCACTCGACAGTGTAGAGTGCTGCCCGTAGTCTACGTTTGCAGTATACTTTACGGTTAATTTGAGGATTTCCGCTGTACGTGCGGATTTGTTTTCTGTGTTAAAAAAGGACATAAATAAAGTAATAAACACGTATAGCAGTTTTCAAGCATATTTCTTACAATCTGATAGTGATAATCTGCTAGTGCCCTTTGGTAAGGCAATAATCCTCATTATACCAACTTACCAAATCCCTCAGAGAGGACTAAGAGCCGTCGGTCCCCTGGTTGCTAACTTACATGTACAATCATACAATGCTTTCTTAGCAGTCGTTTTTTCCCTTAACAAACCATCAAACCAGAGCATCAAACCAGGAATGTTATCAGATACATGTATTTCACAGGATATTCATGGCAATAATTTGCAAGTATCACCTGCATATTCGTTTCAACTTCAAAATATAAATATTTTTCATTTTCAAATTAAAAAACGTACGATTGTCAAGAAAACGAATCGACACCTCTTGTGATTAAACAAGAAAATGTCAGATTCCCGAGGCTGTTTGTGTATACGTAACCATGCGAGGGCTATTTTAAGGTATTACATTGACACCAAGACCTCTGTCAATATTATAGAGGGAATGTACACAAAATTAATTATCGATCCGTTAATGATTGACAAATTAATAAATCAGAGTATAAACTTAAATCGATTGAGGGAGGGGGTGGGTTCAAGAAACCGCATAGTCAGATCTACGGTGCATTTAGCATACTAATATGCTATAATTATTGGGGAGGGGTTATAATCCCCCCCCCCCCCCACCCATCGGTAGAACGGCGTAGACCCTATACGATGCAAAAAACTGAATAATGTGCATGTATATTGTGCCCTTTTCTAGTATTGATGCGTCGTGTATTTCACATTTGCAAGAAGAAAGATAACAAAAATTGAACATTGTACCATACTACCATCTCATTTGTAATTCTAGTATGATTTGTCAGTTTTGTATCCTCTAATCAATTTAAATCAATAAATAAAATACTTCAAGTTCAAAATAAGGAAATGGTTGTGTGGGGCCAAAGTCGGCTAAGTTGGTTGATATCTGTTTGCTAAGTTGTGATTTTTAAAATTAGAGCAATGAAACAAAACCCTTTCTTCTTCTTCTAAGAATAAATGAGTTTTAGTTTTGCGTTTCAAATGAGATATTGTAATTTAACGCTTCACAAAAATTACCATTTACGCTGGAAAACAGAGGGGATAAGAAAAGAAAGAGAGAAGCAATAGATGGAAGTGGGTACGCCCATCATACAGTTAACTTAAAGCCACACTGTCCTACTTGTAGCTACTTGCTTCCCTCTATTTAGAAAACTTCCCCAATCGGAGCCTGTTGGCCCCCCCATGATCCTCTTTTTCTTATGTTAATTGAGAGCTGAGTTAATGAGATAGCCACCTGTCAGTGACCTCGCTATAAAGTGATATATTCCCTTCTGCCTGAACTAGGGCAGCCGGCCTTTATTAAATGAAGATGTTTGAACAAATCGTTTGTTTTCCCAGTTCTGCCTGAAACGATTGTGAATTTGTGATCCAGCCTGAAACGATTGTGATCCATAAAATGTTGTACTTTTTTGTAGGGGTCCTGAGAAGAGATTTGTTTTTTAAATCTGATATTGCTGTTTTGGTTTATACGGGGTAACTTTAATAAAATACCACCAAAAAACAATTTGGCTTATAAAGACAGTCGAAAGAAAAAAAAGAAGGGGGGGGGGGGGAGAGAAGGGCGAATTCTTTCTCCTTTTTTCTTCCAAAAAGACGATTGCAGATAGGAGGGCGTAGAATATGGAAGTGGCAGTCAATGAAAATCATATTGATATTTGATAAGACATGCAAAGAGAGACTTTGGAAAAAGAGCAATTAGAGAGAGAGAGAGAAAGAGAGAGAGAGAAGGGGAGAGAGAGAGAGAGAGAGGGGGGGGGGGAGGGGGTTGGGGTTCCGAGCATTATTACAAGTTAATATCTTACGGGGGGAATGTCCCCAGTCTAATAGTACTATAGTAGCTGTTGCCGTAAGAGAAATGAAACACATTCTTGCTTCCTAATAATTACATGACTATGTCGTGGGTACCATAATTATTCCCGTATTCGTTGTTTTTGTTTTTAAGGGATGGAGCATGCAACCTCAAACCTGTCTCCCTCCACCTAAATTCAAATTCAAGTCTATGATACAAATCCACAAGGTCGGATTACATGAGTGAATAATAATATTTTGTAATATACCGCCGCATAAGCTTTTTCAATTCATTGACAGTTTATTGATGCTCCTCTTTTCATCTCCAGGAATTATTTCTGCTCACGTGGGTGACAGTCAGCGAGAGAAGCGTCGCTTCGGACTTGCGGCCCTTCGAGAACTTGGCATGGGCAAATCGCGTCTTGTCGAGAACATCTCCGATGAAATTGAAACGCTGTGCGATGTTTTTATTCGTTATGAAGGCAAGCCTTTTAATCCTGCCCACGACATCACTGTCTCCGTTTCCAACATCATATCTTGGATTGTCTTTGGCAAGCGATTCAAGCACGATGATACTGCCTTTAAGCGTTTCCTTGAGATTATCCACGAAGGGATTGAGATCTGTGAGTCAACAGGTGCTGCAGGGTTCATCCCAATGCTGCAGTACTTACCTTTACCAGTGTGGAAGAAACTGGCGGACAACGATCGGGAGTGGAAGGAATTCGACGCCGTCATGATCGCGGAGGCTTTGCAGAGACCTGCCTCAGAAGAGCCGTGTTTCGTGCAGATGTACAACGAAGAGATGAAGCGGATGGAACAACGAGCCAAAGCATCTGCAGCAGGTTCAAAGGCATCCGATGGTGCCAATGGCATCGACGCCTCGGAAGAAACTGTGATTTTCAACGAAGAAGATATGCGTCAGACCCTCGGGGACCTGTTCGCAGCCGGGACAGACACAACCGCCACAACGCTCAAATGGGCCATCCTCTACCTCATACTCTATCCGGACGTGCAATGCAAAATCCACGAAGAATTGGACAACGTTTTTGGACGCAACAGAAAGCCGAGTCTCGAGGACCGTAAGTACATCCCTTACACGGAGGCGGTTCTCCTGGAAGTACAGAGGAAGGCAACGATTGTACCTCTTGGGGTGCCGCATGCAGCAAGCTGGGACACCAAGCTCAATGGTCACCATATACCAGCCAAGACCCTGATCCTACCCAACATCTGGGCCGTCCACCATGATCCGAAGATCTGGAAGAACCCTGATGAGTTTCAACCTGAGAGGTTCTTGGATGATAAGGGAACTACCGTGCTTCAGCGAGAAGAGCTGATCCCGTTTTGCATAGGTAAATACAATATTGGAAAGGTATTTTTCACCTCCCCTGAACATAATACCTAACATAAGACTTCCAACAAATTGCATCATTAACCAGTTTCCATAAAGCTCGTCATAATTACAGAAGAATAAGGCGATACGGAATCACAAACCGCCGCAAAAGGGGGCTGTAAATATAAGTACATGTTGCTATTCATTTACAAATTTAAACACAATTTGTATCAACTGTAAACAAATTGACGCTCATTGCTACACATTTCGGTTGACTCAAATTATAGAACAACAGGTCAATAAATATTGTTGCACGTTTATATTTACTTTAATAATTGACAAATAAGCTCATATTTTAGGCCGTTACCCCGCCTAAAGACCCTGCCTTAAGGTTTACAGTTTTACTTCATCATTTCAAAATGTCTTCCCTAGTTGTGTATAAACGTTTGATTTTTATGACTGTTCAAAATATTCTTCCCCTTTTTTCTGTGAAGGCAGGAGAAAGTGTCTAGGTGAGCAACTCGCTAAGATGGAACTCTACTATTTCTTCACCCATCTCCTCCATCGCTTCGAATTTCGGATACCAGAGGGCGCCCTACCACCAAGCACTGTCGGCAAACCTGGCGCAACACGCAACCCCATGCCGTTCAGCGTGTGTGCGATTCCGCGCTTCTCATAACATTGTTCAATTTTTGTTTCTTCTCAAACTGAATATCAAAATTAAACACAGAGATATTTCATCGGATAAATTTGACAAGCGATCTTGTATTGTGATAAGTACATGTATGTTCCGAGTCTTCCGACACTTTCTACATGCATTCATTGGAACGTTTCCTTACAACTAAAGTCGATTGCTTTATTACCTTCCGTCATAATCGAGCCTAATTAGCTGAGATGTCTGTTATTCAATGCAATGTTTGCAAAATGTTTTCTGAAAGGTGATCGATGGACAAGGCTATTGAAGTTTCCATCAGTTGATTGGAGGAAAGTAGTTGCGAACATGGTTATATTTCAGCTATAACGTTTAGGAGGAGCTCCGTGTTATTGTTTGCTCGATGCAGTGCCATTGGTTAGGGTAGTTTGGCCAGCCCGGTTCGACTGCTACTTTGACGGGAACGCACGAAGCAAAAGAATATACACAGTTGTGACCAACTAAAACCAAGCTGGCCAAACTCTGTGTTTAGATGGCACTTACACAGGGCGCCATAATCCTTTCATTCGCCACTTTTGCTATCTTAAACAAAAATGTTCATTATCATAAATTATACATGTATGTTTATGTTTCAGTGTAAGAGGTGCCTAATTGCGTCACACGCATACCATCAGGTTAAAATTCTTACCTAAAATTGAACGCTCTGGGAAGCATGCAATTTCTTTTGTTTTTCTGAGTTCACATTTTGTAAAATGAGTATCATGTAAATTTGAATCTATCATTCTAATGGGTATCATGTTGATGTTTAAATCACAAAATGTACGGTACAGAAGTAAAAAAATAATAACTAAGTCACTACAGCAATAACTGAGTCACTAAGTAATAACTAAGTCACTAAGTAATAACTAAGTCACCAAGGACTAACTAAGTCACTTAGTAATAACTAAGTACTAACTATGTCACTAAGTAATAACTAAGTCACTAAGTAACAACTAAGTCACTAAGTAATAACTAAGTCACCAAGTAATAACTAAGTCACTAAGTACTAACTAAGTCACTAAGTATTAACTAAGTCACTAAGTAATAGCTAAGTCTTATTAAGTCACAATACAAAATTAACAATCCCCTAGGAATAGAAATGGACCAGAGTAAAACTCAGTTATTTTTTACTGACTTAGTTCCGCAGGCACAAAGCAAAGCGGCAGAAATGTGGCAGTGATTAGAGAACATTTTTAGAGCACGTCTGGCCGAAGAGAATGAGCGAGAAGCACGTGTATCCGCATATCTAATATGAGAGATTCGGCAAGGTGGATCCATATAGATACAAATATGCCCCTCCCTTTTAAACAAATCTATACATATACACAGATCCGCATGGTACGCTTTATCAAAACATATCGTGGAATTTGTACCCTCCTCTTCCTTCAGACAAACGTTTATCCGCCCTTTTTTATTCTAAATGAGGGACTCCTGAATAATAACACAACAAACAGTGACTTCCTGTCAGGCCGTATGGTTTATTCAGTCATATTCGAAGGGGCTCTGGCGCCCTCTTGCATTATAAACATTATAGTCTCAATTATATCACTTAAACAGAATCTTGTTTACATCCTTCCCTTTTTTTGGAGTTTTGGCGAAAGATGTCAAAGACAATGAAGTGTGGGATTTTCTTATGCAAAATCAATGACTCAGTTTCTGTCTGTGAACAGAGTATAATGATGTTCATTAGTTCATCCATATGTGTTGTTGGAACATTGACCAAAGACAAAATAGTATACCAAAACTGTTTACTAGAAATTGTTTATGTGACCTCTACAATGTAATAAAGTCAATAAATATGAAATATGAGAAAATGTCCTCCTGGAGTATATCAATGATCCAGTCTATCAAAAGTTCAGTTTAAAATGTTGGTTAGGAGTCTATTCAGAGTCAATAACATCTGTACTGGAGCATCATATAACTGCAACCCCGTACAAACTAGAGGTGGTTCGCGCGACCCCCCCCCCCCCCCCCTCTTGGTGCTTAAGAGGGGGGGGGGGGTGTTGATTTAAAAAAAAAATGGTGCTCCATACCCCGCCCCCCCCCCCCTCCTGCTGATTCGCCGTTAAACATTTTCTCTCTCAAAAAAGTTGGCAACCCTAAGAACCCCCCCCCCCTTAAAAAGCATGTACGGGCTTAAAGATACTATGTCCCTTTTGCAGCCAACATCAAATTATGTAGAACTTTGCAGGAATTATGAATATGTCATGTATGTTTTATCTGTGAAATTTAAACGTTAGCAGTGTCCCAATATTCAAACTATGCAAGGAAACTCGTTTACTTGCTAGACTTCACTGACAGACATTATTGAGTGACTGACTGGATTTGTAATAACATACATACAATGAGCTGTAAAGGGTACATGTCTTGGGCATTTGTCTGCATCATTAACCCACTTCTTGAAATTAAATGGCCAAAATTAAACTGATTGAATCTTTGCGCTGCATAAAACGTACGACCATTCGGTATAATGGCATAAAAATCAGACTATTACTTACTGGCTCGATAGCTCTTAAGTCGATTCGACAACTAAAAGTCGTTGTTTTTCCCACTTAAAGACATTTTCAAGCCCCCCCCCCTAAATGAGTATTATCTTTCAATGCCATTGGAATTTAATCTTCATTTTTTTTGGCCTGCAAATGGGACATAGTACCTTCAAACTGCAACATCATTGTCCAATAGGCGTCATCTGAAGTGTGTGTTTTTTTAAAGTTCAACGCGAAAATTTATGTTCAGAAAATGGGATTCCAAAGTCAAAACCTCACAATGAATTATTGGAACAATGACCTCTATTAATGTTATTAGTGTCAACGTTGCATATTATGAAAAATAGGCCAAAACAAACATGTCGATACTTCTTTATTCTTTTTATTTGTCTTTGATTAACGTGAAACAAAATCCTGATACTTCTCTGGACATCTTAGCTGGCGAGTCAAACGTCTTACTGGAACAATAGGTGGTTCTCTCAGTAGGTTGACGTCATCAGTAGACCTGTCTCCTCCAGGGTAGGAAGTGTAATGGGGGCCCTCAGTGCGAATATCTGTCTCTGGTCTAGAGGTAACCAGGACAGGGCTGGTAGAAGACTGGATACCAGATGGAGTACGATCCGTCTCTGTTCTAGTGGTGACCAGATCAGGGCTGGTAGAAGACTGGATACCAGATGGAGGACGATCTGTCTCGGGTCCAGAGGTGACCTGAACAGGGCTGGTAGAAGGCTGGATACCAGATGGAGGACGATCTGTCCCTGGTCTAGAGGTGACCAGGACAGGGCTGGTAGAAGGCTGGATACCAGATGGAGGACGATCTGTCCCTGGTCTAGAGGTGACCAGGACAGGGCTGGTAGAAGGCTGGATACCAGATGAAGGACGTTCTGTCCCTGGTCTAGAGGTGACCAGGACAGGGCTGGTAGAAGGCTGGATACCAGATGGAGGACGATCTGTCCCTGGTCTAGAGGTGACCAGGACAGGGCTGGTAGAAGGCTGGATACCAGATGGAGGACGATCTGTCCCTGGTCTAGAGGTGACCAGAACAGGGCTGGTAGAAGTCTGGATACTAGATGAAGGACGTTCTGTCTCTGGTCTAGAGGTGACCAGAACAGGGCTGGTAGAAGACTGGATACCAGATGGAGGACGATCTGTCTCGGGTCCAGAGGTGACCTGAACAGGGCTGGTAGAAGGCTGGATACCAGATGGAGGACGATCTGTCCCTGGTCTAGAGGTGACCAGGACAGGGCTGGTAGAAGGCTGGATACCAGATGGAGGACGATCTGTCCCTGGTCTAGAGGTGACCAGGACAGGGCTGGTAGAAGGCTGGATACCAGATGAAGGACGTTCTGTCTCTGGTCTAGAGGTGACAAGAACAGGGCTGGTAGAAGACTGGATACCAGATGGAGGACGATCTGTCCCTGGTCTAGAGGTGACCAGAACAGGGCTGGTAGAAGACTGGATACCAGATGGGGTACGATCTGTCCCTGGTCTAGAGGTTACCAGAACAGGGCTGGTAGAAGGCTGGATACCAGATGGAAGACGACCTGTCTCTGGTCTAGTGGTGACCAGAACAGGGCTCACCTGGTAGAAGACTGGATACTAGATGAAGGACGACCTGTCCCTGGTCTAGAGGTAACCAGGACAGGGCTGGTAGAAGACTGGATACCAGATGGAGGACGATCTGTCCCTGGTCTAGAGGTGACCAGGACAGGGCTGGTAGAAGGCTGGATACCAGATGGAGGACGATCTGTCCCTGGTCTAGAGGTGACCAGAACAGGGCTGGTAGAAGTCTGGATACTAGATGAAGGACGTTCTGTCTCTGGTCTAGAGGTGACCAGGACAGGGCTGGTAGAAGACTGGATACCAGATGGAGGACGTTCTGTCTCTGGTCTAGAGGTGACAAGAACAGGGCTGGTAGAAGACTGGATACCAGATGGAGGACGATCTGTCTCTGGTCTAGAGGTGACCAGAACAGGGCTGGTAGAAGACTGGATACCAGATGGAGGACGATCTGTCCCTGGTCTAGAGGTGACCAGGACAGGGCTGGTAGAAGGCTGGATACCAGATGGAGGACGATCTGTCCCTGGTCTAGAGGTGACCAGAACAGGGCTGGTAGAAGTCTGGATACTAGATGAAGGACGTTCTGTCTCTGGTCTAGAGGTGACCAGGACAGGGCTGGTAGAAGACTGGATACCAGATGGAGGACGTTCTGTCTCTGGTCTACAGGTGACAAGAACAGGGCTGGTTGAAGACTGGATACCAGATGGAGGACGATCTGTCTCTGGTCTAGAGGTGACCAGAACAGGGCTGGTAGAAGACTGGATACCAGATGGAGGACGATCTGTCCCTGGTCTAGAGGTGACCAGGACAGGGCTGGTAGAAGGCTGGATACCAGATGGAGGACGATCTGTCCCTGGTCTAGAGGTGACCAGAACAGGGCTGGTAGAAGTCTGGATACTAGATGAAGGACGTTCTGTCTCTGGTCTAGAGGTGACCAGAACAGGGCTGGTAGAAGACTGGATACCAGATGGAGGACGATCTGTCTCGGGTCCAGAGGTGACCTGAACAGGGCTGGTAGAAGGCTGGATACCAGATGGAGGACGATCTGTCCCTGGTCTAGAGGTGACCAGGACAGGGCTGGTAGAAGGCTGGATACCAGATGGAGGACGATCTGTCCCTGGTCTAGAGGTGACCAGGACAGGGCTGGTAGAAGGCTGGATACCAGATGAAGGACGTTCTGTCTCTGGTCTAGAGGTGACAAGAACAGGGCTGGTAGAAGACTGGATACCAGATGGAGGACGATCTGTCCCTGGTCTAGAGGTGACCAGAACAGGGCTGGTAGAAGACTGGATACCAGATGGGGTACGATCTGTCCCTGGTCTAGAGGTTACCAGAACAGGGCTGGTAGAAGGCTGGATACCAGATGGAAGACGATCTGTCTCTGGTCTAGTGGTGACCAGAACAGGGCTCACCTGGTAGAAGACTGGATACTAGATGAAGGACGACCTGTCCCTGGTCTAGAGGTAACCAGGACAGGGCTGGTAGAAGACCGGATACCAGATGGAGGACGATCTGTCTCTATTCTAGTGGTGACCAGAACAGGGCTGGTAGAAGACTGGATACCAGATGGAGGATGATCTGGCTCTGGTCTAGAGGTGACCAGAACAGGGTTGTCTGGATCAGGTGGTTTTCCTCTAGCCCTCAGGTGTTCTCTGTTACGTCTGTAGATAGTACCGTCGTGGTCTACTTCATAAGATCGTTCACCTAGTCGGCGGAGTACTACTGCTTTCCTCCAACGGCCTTCTCTATGGCGAAATGGCTTCACACACCACATCACCTTCATCAAGATCAGGCAATTTCTTGGTCTGTTTGTCAAAATGCGTTGCCTGCCTCTTCTTGTTAAGCTGAAGTTGGTGTCTCTCATGCTTACTTTTGTGTCTGTTGGGTTGAAGCAGAGACTGGGTTGTTGGAATCTTAGTTTTGGTACGCCGTCCTAGGAATCGTTGAACTGGGCCTGAGTCCACACCTTGACTTGGAGTATTCCTCACATTCAGCAGAGCAAGGTTCTCATCCTCTCCAGATGATTTGCACTTCTGCAACTTCTTCGTTGCCTCCACAGCTGCATATGCCTTTCCATTTGCCTTGCTGTTGGCGGGCGGTATCTGAATTTCAAAGAGAAAAATCACATTTCTAGAAAGTTCATTGTCTGCCCTTTCGTATGACACGTCAATCAGGAAAATGAGCCAGGAATAACAAAATTCTGTTTGTTTAAAGTAATGCTCGCATGTCCATAATTTGATTAAACGAGTTCGTTTTCACTGGCTGCCTGTCGTAGCAACAACAGAGTTGACAAAAGACTTAAAGGCCGGCTCACACGGTAGCGGCAAAGACCCCACGAAAGGCGACGGACGTGAAAATCACAAGATGCTGGCGGTAAAGCGACGGCAAAAGGGGAAAACCAAGATTCCATGACGGGTGGGAACGACCTTCAGCGACAACATGACGGCAAGGGACGGATGGCTGCGGCAGGGAACGGAGTCAGGCAGAGTGACCAAAATCGGACGTTGTCTTGGCGATGACTGAGGATGTCCAGACGGAGCCTGGCAACAAGGAACGAGGCCAGCCGGCTGGCAGCGGATTGGCTGGCGGCAAGGAACGGCGGCTGACGGCGGGTTGCGCGGCCACGATGACGTGACTCAGTGGCCGACATCAAAGCTCACATACGTAACAAAACGTGAAAAATTGCAGTAAAAGTTTTAAATCGTGGACCATCGTTTCAAAATCGTAACACATCCCAGACCGCCGTTGCAATGCTGCAGGTACTCGCAAACGACCCGCCATCAACAGTCATTAACCTTCACCCTCCGGTCAAAATTCATAATCCATCGTCGCACCAAGGTCGTTACGATTTCGTTACTTGCCGCGCAATGTGTCGTCACTCTTGCCGTTGTTTTGCCGTCAATGGTCGTTGACAACGACAACGACTACCAACGAACATGTGACGACCTCAAAACGACTAGAGACGGTATCGCACGGCATGGACACTTCAAGGAAATGAGGGTTGTGGTCTCCAACGAAATCTAAACGGAATCACAACTTTTTTTTTTTTTGCCGCCACAAAATGTTTAACATGCTGAAATATTGCCGACGGACGCGACTGATAATTTCGGCCGTCTGCGGTCGCTAGCGGATTCTTCAGCGACAATTGAAGGCAACGCACGATGATCGGCGGGAAATTCAATATTGCAATTCGCAGCTTAACGTAGCTTGCGGTACCCCCTATTCGTCATAGTGTGAGCCGGCCTTAACTCTGTTTCGTGGACGATCGGCCATGCACTCAGAAGACAAAAGACGTGATGTAATTCCTGGCTCATTTTTCCTGATTGAGGTGTTATGTAAAATGGCAAAAAATGAACTTTCTAGAAATGTGATTTTCTCTTTGAAATTCAGATACCGGCCGCCAAATGCCTTTTTAGTATACTCTCTTCAAATTTGTTTAATCACTCATGCGTGAAATATGCATCATATGAGTTGCATCAAATGAAAGAGGAGGAGCTTTAAAAATATGTGTCATGTGGACGCACTATATAAACCCATAAAGAGACTACATAGAAGGATGAAACATAATTTAACTTTGTTATTGCATGAGCTTTCAATAATTGTATTTTACCCATGATAGTGAAATCCCGTTGTTTCCACCAACCTAGAAGCTTTTTCATTTTACTTAATATTTCTTTATAATTCAACGAATTTTCAAAATAAAGGCCCATCTGGTTTTCCAATTTCCTCACCGATATACATAAAATGTTTCTTTTCCTTATTCACCTTTAAGCCACTAACTTTTTCAAATTGACTTTCAGATCTATAAAGATCAAATTCTCTAAATCTGCAATGTTTGCAACCCCTCTCGCAGATAGTGTGGTTGAGGTTGGGCTCGGAAAATAATTCAATATTCTGATATAATGGATCGGGGCCAAGTGGAATGGGAAATGTATGTGTGTGTTGAGTGTGTGTGGTGTACAGGCGCGGATCCAAAGCAGGGGGGGGGGGGGGGGGGCGGGGGGTGCGAGCGGGCCTTACCCCCCCCCCCTGGCAAAAAAGAAGTGGAAAAAAGAAGAAGAGGGAAACGTATTAGTATGCTTAAACCCCCCCAAGCTTTTTATTGCTCAAATGTTCTCATTTCTTAATCATTATTTTCCTATATGCATTACTTTTGAACTAGGTTAATGATGATTATTTTCAAGTTTCAAGTTTTTCAAGTTTATTTGTTTCAGATTTCACCATAAAAAAAGAATTCACATAATTGACAAAATTAGAACATAATATGAAATATACTAAAAGTGTCACATTATATAATTAATTCTTTGAAAAGACGTCGAAATTAATTGTAATGAATAAAAGGTTATACAGAGTGAAATGTGAGGAACATATCAAAAAGCTCAGCTTGTAGATTATAGGTTCCCAAAAATAAAACTAACATTTGGTTGAAGTGGTTGTAATGGTAGAGGATGTAACAGTAATAATAGGTGGGCAAGAAGGCCTTGACATAAGATGATATACAACGTGAAACAAGCAAAAATAGCAAATACAGCAAGCAAATTAATATGTTACCAAAAATATTAGTGAGACGATAGTCGCTTTAAAATATTGAGGTCATTAAACGAGGTCATTAAATGAGGTCACCCGAGCGAGGCAGCTAGTAGACATGAATAATAATGTAGGCCGTAGCCCAGACACAATCCTGTTTCCAACATGCATTCACACCCATGCACGTCTGCTCCCAGATCATAGAGCCCCAAGGCGCGCAAACGCATTCACCTGTGCCACGCCCCATGAATGCCTCCCCCGCAGTATCACCTGCATGAACCAGTTTTGCAAACGAGAAGTCGTTTGTGCCACGTCTATTCACTATGAACATGACGGACAATGAAAGCGGACAAAATGTACAGTTCCTCATGTAAACAAAGGAACATCCCTTCACTGCTATTATGTAAAAATGTGTAGAACAGGTGAATATGCATGTGACACCTGTTCTACAAATTTTTACATAATAGCAGTGAAGGGATGTTCCTTTGTCTACATGAGGAACTGTATATTTTGTCCGCTTTCATTGTCCGTCTAGTTCATAGTGATTATTGCTGTGTTATATCTTTCTGAATGTACGATGAAATTTTATTTTAACTGTTCTGTATACACGTAATGTTTTTTTATGTAAATATGTTCATGTTTCTTCAGGGCCCCATGAAAGTCCACTACTTATTGGTAAATGTGCTACCCTGACAGCAGATTAGAAATAAATAAATAAATACATTTATATTGTTATCTTTTCCTTTGGTTGAACATAATTTTATAGAAAGTAAAACCATCCAGTGTTTGATTCATTCCCCTCTACTTTTCATTCCACTTATAACGACATTTTTCTTCTTCTCAAGATTAAAAAGAGTTCAATACCTTGTTTGCCTACTGTCTTGTAGAGAGATAAGCCACGGGTCGCTTTGATTTCGTGAATCATATTTTGTCACGAACTGAATAACACAGAGAATACAATTCATGGAGTGTACACACACACAATGGTAGGCTCTTTAGTATTGAAGCAATGCCAGAAAACAGGTGCCACATAATCAAAAGGGGAATCCCAAAAGAATTTAACTCTTAGAATACCAGGCAAAATAATATATGGGATTTACGTGCAGGGTCTGAGCAACAGTGCTTTAATGGCATAGTATGGGTTAACATTACAAAATTGTGCATGAAACCACATGCAACAAATCAAATGATCTACAATAGACTCGAATTGCGTTTTGCATTCCTTCCAAACAATGTACATATTTTTCTTTCATAATGGAATCATAGATAACAGAGTACAGTAACCCCTTACTGAGAGGCAAACTACGTCATGTAAGCGGGTAATAATCACGTCCAGAAGGCTCCGCTGCTTGTATTGGTACTTGACATAGGGAAAAGACGTGTGTCATGTTTGAACAGGTCAACATTATAAAGTACTTGTAAACTTCCTTATTTACTACAGAAATTAACAAGGAGCACAAGTCTTTCCCAAATGAATGTATGTAACTGATCTGACCATTGATGTAGAAGAAGCTGGCTAAGGCAATAGTTTGCAACGGGGACAATACATTGTCCACGAATGTACGAACTTGTCTATTATATGTTATGTATTGTATACATTCAAATTTGTAATCAAGGCAATACCGTCATTACCTCAAATGAAATTTAAGTAACCGAATTGAAATATGCTGACTCCATGGCCGCCAGAAGCCTGGGTGCAGATACACATGTTTTGTCAACAAAGGAATATCCTTCTTCCAATGTAATCTATATCATCGTGTCTCCCTAAAGTTGTAGAAAAATAGACGATGGTCCTAAAAGGAAAGAGTTTCACGGGTCAGGCTATTTCATGACCCATGTGTAAGCAAAAAATATGTGTATGAGTTTTGCTGAAGTTTAGAATCTTTTCACTTAATACAAAGTCCCAAATATTGATGTTTCCTTTCCGTCCGAGGGGGGGGGGGGGAGGGGGGTGTTCGTTCCTTCTTGGATTTATATTTAAACACTTCTGTCTAACAGCGGCTGCCTGACATACATTTGGGAGCCAGAGTGCTTTAAAAAAAAGTCACCCTCACCTCACTCCCACCTCGCCACGCACACATACACTCACACACACGTATGGGTAGTCTCCATCGTTGTTGAAAATAGACATATATAATGATAATCTGTATCTTGGTTGCTGCCAAACATTAATGTCATGTCATAATCATACTGGCTATAACCTGGTCTATTTTTTCCTAATTCTCGAACGGGATAACAATCCAGAAATTTTATTCTTATCGTACCATACCCAGACATTGGAAATCTCTTTTCCAAGTTCAGCTTTTTATCGCTCAAATGTTTCAATTTCTAATGTAATCTATACCTTTTGGTTGAGCAAACTTTAATGTTAAACCATCCAGTGTTTGATTCATTTCCCTCTACATTTCATTCCACTTATAACAATTTGTTTCTTCTTCTGGAAATTAAAAAGAGTTCAATTCTTTGTTTGCCTACTTGTGAGAGATAAGCCATGAAGTCTCTTTTACTTCGTGAATAATATTTTGTCACCACTGAATAACACAGAGGATGTAATTCATGGAGTGTACACACACACACAATGGTACGCCCTTCAGCATTGAAGCGATGCCAGAAAACAGGCGCCACATAATCAAAAGGGGAATCCCAAAAGAATTTAACCCTTAGAATACCAGGCAGAATAATGTATGGGATTTACGTGCAGGGTCTGAACAACAGTGCTTTAATGGCATATTATGGGTTAACATTACAAAATTGTGCATGAAACCTCAGGGAAAATATGAAATTGATCTACAATAGACTCGAATCGTGTTTTTTGCATTCCTTCCAAATAATGTACATATTTTTCTTTCATAATGGAATCATAGATAACAGAGTACAGTAACCCCTTACTGAGAGGCAAACTACGTCATGTAAGCGGGAAAAACGTCCAGAAGGCTGTAAGCTGCTTTCATTGGTACGTGACAAAGGGAGAAGAAGTGTGACATCATCGCCGTCGTCGTCATCGTTGATATCACAATTACGATTATCTTCAGTCGGATTTTTGTCCTCACCTTCACTGCATTATCAGCATCATACCTAGGGCCATAATCAGAGTTAATATTCGCTTTTTTCATGAGTAATTCAATTATTAAAGATTACGAATCAACGTCCTCCATGAGCAGTTAGTATTTTAATTATTAAGAAACGTCAGTAGGGGGCAAATGTATGCTTCTTTATGAGGAATTGTGTCATAAAACATGTAACAGTGGATGTTTACGTGTGCCTAGATTTCACACTGATTGTTATAAGTGTAGCCCAATTGTTTCTTCTATATATGAATGGAATAAGCTAGATAATTTGATGAGAACGGCTTCCTCTGTCCATTCATTTAAGATTGTTTAAACAAAGTTGTAATTTGTGAATGGCTAAGCCGAACGTACACTACGTGCATGTTCTGTAATATTAACATGACTTATTCACATAATTGCGACTTAATCAATATTTTCCTATTGACATTACTCTGGAACTAGGTTAATGATATATTTATGTTTATTTTGCAATCGAGTATTATTCTTGCCACGTCTATTATTGGTGTGTAATATTTATCTTTCTAAATGTACAATGAAATTTTATTTTAACTGTTCTGTATAAACGTTATGCTTTATGATGTAAATATGTTCATGTTTATTCAAGGCCCCGTGGAAGACAACTACTTATTGGTGAATGCGCTACCCTGGCAAAAGATTAGAAATAAATTTTAAAATTATAAAAAAACAAAAAACAACTGTCATTCTTTGGACAAGACTATATCACTCCTTGAAAATGTTTCTACGTAGTTTCATGTAAATATATGTCCATGAAAAAATGAACAGAACAAACGTATCCACCCTCCATTTTAGAGGGAAAGGGAAGGAGGAGGAATGCAATCGCTTTATTTTGTTTGAAATATTCATGATTGCTGATTGTGATGAAAAAGAAAAAAAGAGAAGAAGAGAAGCCTAACAATGGTATAAAAATGACAGATATTCGAATGACGTTGAGTATTTGCGTCACGATTAAGTTCACTGCACAGGACTTTGGAACTTGAAAACGACACAAATGAAAATTGCCCATCGCGATTATGAATTTGAAAAAAAATAAAATCAGTGTAGTGTTTACTTATGCTTGTAACTTGCAAAATGCAACCTGACTATCTGCTACGACAGGTTGAAATTCTCAATCGAAACATTCCGAAATTGAGCGTAATGAGAGAAGTAGACGATTACAAGAAGCCCTGCTAGATTAGGATGTCTGATAAACCGGTGTTACTTCAAGTATGGAGGACATAAATCAACAACTTCATGAGGCAGTATTGAGGGGTAAAATCAAAACTGTCAAAAAACTGCTGAAACGGGGTTCTAACATAAACCAGCCAGACCAAGATGGAAACACACCCTTACACACGGCGGTCCGGTATGGCCAGGAGACCGTCACTGAGTATCTCATAAATAATGGAGCTGATGTGAAGAAGGCGACTCCAGACGGACAAACACCCTTACATCTTGCTGCATCACTCGGACGTCTTAAAGCATCGGAAATTTTACTCAGTCATGGAGCTAATATGGACAAAGAAGACGAGAACGGCTGCTCTGCATTTCACAACGCTGTATTGAATGGTCATCTTAATGTAGTACGATACCTAATCAGCCAAGGGGCAAAATTGACTCAGGGCGATACTGAAGGCTGGACTCCTTTATACATTGCAGCAGGGAACGGTAACCTTGATGTAGTGAAATATCTGATCAGTCAAGGAGCTGAAGTGAATAAGGGAGATAAGAGAGCTGGGACTGCATATCTCATCAGTCAAGGAGCTGACGTGATTATGGGAGAAATTGAGGGTGTGACTGCAATACAAGTTGCTGCTCAGAATGGTCATCTTGATGTCGCCAAATATCTGATCAGCCAAGGAGCTGAGGTGAATAGAGGAAAACATGCCGGTTGGACTGCATTACGCACTGCTGCTTTAAATGGTCATCTTGATGTCACCAAATATCTGATCAGTCAAGGAGCTGAGGTGAATAAGGGGGGTAATGAGGGTGTGACTCCATTACAACTTGCTGCTAAGAATGGTCATCTGAATGTAACCAAATTTCTCATCAATCAAGGAGCTGAGGTGAATAAGGGAGACAAAGACGGCAAGATTGCATTACACTTTGCTGCAATCAAGGGTCATCTTGATGTCACCAAATATCTCATCAGTCAAGGAGCTGAGGTGAATAAGGGAGATAATGAGGGTGCGACTGCATTACACAGTGCTGCTCAGGAGGGTCATATTGATGTCACCGTATACCTGATCAGTCAAGGAGCTGAGGTGAATGAGGGAGATAATGAGGGTAAAACTGCATTACACAGTGCTGCTCTGAATGGTCATCTTCATGTCACTACATATCTGATCGGTCAAGGAGCTGAGTCGAATGAGGGAGATATTGGCGGTAATACTGCATTACATATTGCTGCTAACGAGGGTCATTTTGATGTCATCAAATATCTCACCAGTCATGGAGCTGATTCGAATAAGACTGACAATGGTGGTCATACTGCTTTATTACGAGCAGCTGTCCATGGTCGTGCTCTTGTTGCCAATTTCTTGTTAGGCATACCATCACACATACATCTAGACCACACGATCTCTTTCACAGAGTTGCATACTGCTTCAGAGAGAGGGGACATTGGTGAGGTGAAGGCCCTCATTTGTCAAGGAGCAGAGGTTGATAGGGCCGATACGTTCGGTTGGACAGCCCTCCACATTGCTTCAATGAATGGGCATCTCCATCTAGTGGAATATCTGCTCTTTCAAGGAGCGGAGATAAATTCTAGCAATTCGTTTGGTAAGACAGCTTTGCACAGTGCAGCAGAATATGGACGCATGGATGTCTTAAAATGTCTCATCAGACAGGGCGCCGAGATGAATAAGCCTGATGACATTGGATGGACTGCCCTACGTCATTCCATTGAATGCGGAAGCAGGGATGTCATAGAATATTTGATCAGTCAAGGAGCACAGGTAAATGCAGTTGATGTAGATGGAACCACAGCCTTACACGTAGCAGCAATTCACGGCGACCTTGGTACGGTGAAGCTTCTTCGAAGTCACGGAGCGGAAGTCAATAAAAGAAGTGAGAGTGATAAATTGGTCTTACACTTTGATGCACATTATGGCCATTATGATGTCGCAAAAGGTTTGCATAATTACTTATCTAATACAAATGGTGCACCGATCGAAAAGTTCCCAATACTAAAAAATGCTTACGAAAACGATCCCCTGGCTGAAACCAAAAACGCTCTCGGGCAAGATGGAGATGGTGCTCAGACTTCTTCTCGGAGTGGAATGATTCTTTTGCATAGCCCACATTCTTCATGTGATCTCGATTCCAGAGACTGGATTCTTAGTAAACCGAGACGCACAGTCGGATGCACCCCGTTGGATTTTGCTGTAGAGTTCGGCAGATTGGGAGTCACAAGATATCTAGTAAGTCAAGGAGCTGATGTGAATGATGTCAATACTGTCGGTTGGACTACTCTCCACTTCGCAGCACAAACGGAACATCTCCATCTCGTCGATTATCTGATCAGTAACGGATCTGAAATAAATAAGGGAAATATTCAAGATATCATTCCCTTACATGTTGCTGCATTCATGGGCCGCAGTGAAATCACAGATCTTCTGATAACCAGAGGAGCTGATATCAACCGAGGTACCATCGTCAAAGGTTCTACGGCCTTGCATTTCGGTACACAGAATGGTCAACTTGATGTCATAAACTCCCTGCTTAGCCATGGAGCCGATGTTACAAAGGCAGATAAGGATGGCTGGACTGCCTTGCACATTGCTGCACAGAATGGCCACCTTGATGTCACCAAACGTCTACTTCAAGATCATGCTGATGTAAATACGGGCACGAATAAAGCATTGACTGCATTACATTTGGCCGCTGCAAATGGACATGTTGACGTCACGAGATGTTTGGTGGAGGATGGGGCAAAAGTGAATGAAGCTAAACCAGATGGTTGTACAGCCTTACATCTATCTGCAGAACAAGGCCGTCTTCATGTCACAAAGTATTTGCTTACCCAAGGAAGAAATGTGAATATGGGTGACAGAAATGGCTACACTCCTTTGCACTTTGCTGCTATGAAGGGTGACTTCGATATTGTTAAGGTCTTGCTTGAGGAAGGAGCCCTAGTAGATGTAAGGGATGCCAATGGACAGACCCCACTCCATCTATCTTCAAAGAAAGGAAGTGCCAACTCTTGCGACTTCTTAGCAGAGCATGCAAAGGTGCAAAGAGCCAATATAACTATTACACAAGTGTCAAATTACGATTTTTAAAATAAAGTAAATGGAGTTTATTTCGGATCCATATGTTTCTAGGCTTAGATATGAACACTTCAGGTTCCACTAAGTGTAGGCTAATAAGAATTCAAGAAAGTGTTTCTTAATAATTATTTAGCCTTTAAAAGCTAGTTTAAAGTCCGCTTAATGCTTACATAATAATAATAATAATATTATTGCTTATATAGCGCTTAATACATCGGGAATATCCGAGTTTCTAAGCACTTTACATTATTACCCCCGGTCATCGGATTCTGGCTTGCCCGCACACAATGTATGCACTTTCTCCACTCCCTGGGGAGCATTCCAACAAGAGCTACTAGGCTCAAATTGCTAAGCATACCACATTGGCTTTCGCATCCTACCGGGTACCCATTTAACACCTGGGTGGAGAGTGGCAAATGTAGATCAATGTCTTGCCAAAGGACATTAGTGCCGCGGTGGGACTCGAACCGTGAACCTTACAGTGCTCTATTAACAAGAATCTGCCTAAAATGTAAAATTTACACAGTCTTTTTTTGTTTGTTTTTATAGATAAATGGAACTCTCGATTACCGCGATGATGAAGGATTGACTGCCATTCACATCGCCACTCAAAATGGCCACACACCGGTTGTCGAGTCGCTGGTTTCCCATGGATCTTCCTTGAACATCCAGTCGCACGATGGAAAGACCTGTCTTCATGAAGCCATCATACTTTCTGATCAAACGAGCAGAACAGAGCAAACAAAAGCGATACCCCAACAGGTAAAGACGACTTAAAACTCACCTAGCATGGCCAATCGTGGCCCTACCTCCATATATCGACAATTTACACTTGCCCTGTATGGTAGCATACGTTTGTCATACAACCTTCAGCGTAAAAGATCTTTTAAAAGTTATATGGTAACACGTTTATCCATTTCAATCCTTCTTTTGTTTTTCTTTCTTTTTTACGACCGAGAGCACAAGAATCAGGGCGGCCATTTAATTATTTAAGATAAACGAAAGATTTATCGAACTTTTTAGGTAGATCAAATCTTGATAACCTCCCTTGATCTACCATTTGTTTTGATTCAGATTTCAGAAGACTTCTATCGACAAGAGCTTTTCCGAAAGAAGGCGGCTTTGGTCTTATACATTCTGGAGCAAGGTGGAAAGATGGATATAAGGGATGTTAAAGGCAAACTACCAATCCACTATGCTACCAATGAAGTTATCAGACAGATGATATTTTCAAGGTAGGGAAATCTTTGTCCACAGGCTACATATTTTGATGATTAATGGGCCAGTTCGGAGATAACATCTTCGTATGGGTAGATGAAGGTTATTATACCAAATTGAAGAAACCATCGTGCTGGATAAATGTTCACAATTATAATCATTATTCATTTATACACCGATGGTGAATTTTATGAAAGGCTCACACGAATGGACGTCTTCTTTTAAAGCGGAAAAAAAAAATGTATCCGTGAAGCACCTCCATCCCTTTGGCAGTGGTTATTATAAAACGCATAGAGTGAGACTTATCCATGTTTCAAACATCTGTGGATATTTAGGGTCATTTGTACATGGGCTTTCTTCGGTCGGTCTAAACTAACATTGGCATACTGGAGAAGGAAAATAAAATCGTTATTCGCTTGTAGACGATAAAGTTTATTTGACCATTGTTATGAATTTGTGATTTGTTTTATAAAATATTTGTATGCCAACAATACTCGCGCTGTGCAGCGATTTGCTTTGTGTATAACTTGTTGGATGTGTGTCAACGAACGCCCTGTAAGAAGTGGCTAATTTCAGTAAACGTAATGCAAACCTTTTATTTAACAGCAATTAAGGTAGCGGCTTTTCACCCAGATGTGTCTGTCTCATTTGTCTGCGTAAGCATTGCCAAACGAGGTGTTTCTTAGAGAACTTCTCTTGCATTAATAACGATCTCTTAGCTTACCTATTCCGTTTCTAATGAGTAAAAGAAAATATTTTCTATATTCATATCATGACTGACTATGATGAACAAAAGCTATTTTATTTTGTACACGATGTGATTCTAAATCGAATCCACCAATACTACTAATGACTCTTTGGTTTCCCTTTTACCCTCAAAATTATAGGTTACCGTCGATAGAGATGATCACAAGATATCGAGGTAATGTAGGATAAAGACAGATAACAACATTTAATTTATTGTGCATTGTTTCAACTGCTATATATTACTCATCCAGTCTTTATTTTGATGTTAAAGTGCACTCATGCTGCTATTAAAACGAAAACTTATCGTTTACATTTAATTAAGAGTTAATACACATTATTGCCCTACTGTGTACTACATATTCATTGGACATGCAAGAATTATATCTTCTCTGCCCAAACGAGTAAAGATTTTGCTCCTTTATTTTGGATTACTAGCTTTATATCTTATGTTCCCAAAATTCAGTCATTCACTAGTCTCGAAAACAGAATAACATTTCATTTCCACCGTTAGTTTGTAATATCTTGATTCCATTTTTCGTACAGCCGAATACGCCAAACCCTTGGTTACGGTGACTGCTCATGTCGATACTGGAGGAAAGCAGATAGAACTGGCGGACCTTGGTATATCGATGATAATCCCACCAGGGGCTGTACAAGGGAGTGGCTCCTGTGAGATAACATTAACCAGTATACAAGATCCCCAAGATCTTCCAAGTATAGACAGTCAGGGGGATGAATCATTGGCCTGTCTTGGGATCAGATGTGAGCCTCTAAACATGATCTTCCACCAGCCTGTTAAGATCAAGATACCACACTCAGCCGTCATCGTCAACCCAGATCAAGTGAAGCCTGACATCGTTTGCCGTTCATGGGATTCAGTGAAAAGTAAGTCAATAATATTGGGTCAGATTGATAAATGGCACATTCTTAATACTGGGTCATACGGAAAGTGATGTCCCGAGATCAACTTCTACTTTGTCAGACACAACACTTAACATAACATTCTTAGCATACGATACCATATTTTATCTACGCTTACTTTCCATGTAACACCAATTGAAAATAAAATCGTATCTATTATATGCGCTTTAAGAACAGTCTTGAGAATTTATATGGACAATAAACCCAGAAATTTTTAATTCTGATTATAGTCTTAGAATGCCTTCAAAGTGGTCACTGGGTTGGTAGTTCACCCTCTAGCCTCTAGGTATATCGTTGTCATCCATAACGTAATAATGAACAATCCGCAATGCCTTTTTATTTGTGGACACTTTTAAAAAGAGAAGGGGTGAAGGGGATTGTTGTGCTCTTTTGGATAGTTACTTAAACTTAAAACCGTTTAAAACAATTATTCTTGACAATCAAGGACATCATTGTGGATAGAAGCATTTGGTGTCAGTTGATTGAGGTGTAACGGTTTAATAACAATTCTCTACAACAAATGAATTAATTTTTTTAACAATTGACCCCAGATCTACCAAGTACATCGAGACATGGATCATCCAGCTCACCCGACAAACTACCATACTGCAAAGTGTACAAGAGACATTTTGAGCTGTACATTGGTCACTGTGCTGAGTGGTGGGTTCTTATTCCTCTCGAACAGCAGGTGATCCGACGCCAACTTATGTGTACTCCATACATCCCAGAAATCGTAGAAAGAGGCAACGATTTTGAAGTTCATCTTCAAATGCATGCCGATGTTCCTGGCATGGATTCGGTATGTACTATTCACATGTTTTATTATACATGTTTAAAAAAAAAAAAAAAATTACAGTTTTTTTAAAACTCTCAAATACTGCAAATTTCGGAAGATAATGTTGTTGATGTTTAAAATCTTACTTTCTGGGGTTATTTTGTTCAAGGCCTCACAGCTTGCTTACACCAGATTTTATGGGTTTTTCACAAGTGTTATTAAAATTGCTGTACGCCGTTGGAATATGTCTTAATGATTTCATTAGAAACTACTCCGAGCAGGGCATGTATGCCCAAGCCTATACAATGCTGGTAATATGCTGAATTTTCTTAGATAGCACCCGAATAATGTAAGGATTGACATTCTAAAAAATCATTCATCCGCGGCCTATTTGTTTTTCCGACATGCTATAGAAAAGTCGGGTGAACTCCCATTTTTTTTCAACCGATGTTTTGAATTCCATGGAAATTCAATTGAATGGAATCACGTTAATGATTTTAAAGATAGAGTTGTTTGGTGAACCCCAGGTAAACCCCAATTATGTCAAGAAAAAAATCCCTGAGAACCCGATAAACTTTCCGATTCATCAGGTGCCATGTTTTTACTCAATTGCTGGTCCTCCCTACTTTTGAATAGGATGTTCTACATGAGGAGAAGCATCAGTCGTACCGCAAGGCACATCGATCGGTCCCATTTAGCGTCATATCTGATTCAGGAGAAGTTACAGTGGAACGTGATTGTGAGGGGAAAATGGCAGAAACTAAGGTACGAAAATCAGTTTTGTCCTTCAAAGTGGAAATCGTTCCTTATATGGGTTTCAGTTTAAGCCTCGGTCACACATATCATAACGAACTGCTACGAACGCCGTACGAACGATTTTTATACCATTTCGTAAGAACTTCTTAAGAAAGCCGTACGAAACCAGCGTTCGTAGACCGTTCGTAATTTCACAGACTAGTCTATGGTCTTGTCCAAGATTTTGTTTAACTTCGTGCAAAACCCTCTCTTCGTAAGGCAGATGTACGAACGTCATAATAACACCGTATAAGAACACCGAAAGATCTTCGTTCATAAAAATAATAATAACTAGACTTTAATTCGTCACTTTGACGAAATAGGTGATACGTATGCTATTTTTTTATCATGAAAGTGTGCCGATGATGATCGAGTGATAATGTTCATGAATACGATAATGACGATATTGATGAAGATGATTTTTTGGTTTTAAACGATGATGACCATGATTAAAAGTGGTTTGGCGCCCCCTTCAGGTATTCGATAGAGAATGTGTATATGATTAAACTGTTAATTTACTAAACAAGCTCAAATTTTCGCCTGACTGGAGAGCCTACCAATCATTGAACTGATATTTCGACGCACTACATACGCAACAATGACGTCATTAGAGCTTATGGCTAATAAGGACCATATCTAAACTAAGTTTCAGCTTATCGACCACGCCATATTGCAAATAAGATAGATCTACCGTTTGAATAACATTTTGACGCACTGTCGATGTGGATGCTTCCATGTGCCATCTGTCGAATCTTGAGATAACATGCAAACTGATTTTCGAGTGCTCTCTAAGAAGAAAAGAGTGAACGTTAACTCCATGTTAAATACATTTTCACTCTCCAGAGGAGTAACGTCAGTGATCACACGATTTTTTTTTTAGTGAGTACGAATTGTTACGAATCCTGGAATTTGTACGAACAGGGAGATTCGTACGAACCTTAATTTGTGACCGTTTCGGGTCACTTTGGATCAGAATGCCGAGAAGAATTTGTGGCCAGCGGGCCGCGCCGCGCTTTAGCCCCTCTAGTTAGTAAGAGCCGCTTTTTTAGGGGGCTAATGGATAAAGAGTATGAATACAGCAAATTAATAGTAACATGAAATCGTAAATATGGATATCGAACCCCTTTTCTTGTTACTTTTAAGATTAAAAAAAATATTATTTCTGAATACTCTTATTTTTTCTCGACCTTCAGCTCCTCTCTGTAAAGGAAATTTACAACCGAATGAGACATAATGTAGTCCTACAAGTGCCCCCGAGTGAAGACGATACTCCATTCAACGTGATAACCGTCATAATTACACAGTCTGGGAAACTAGGAATCTCTCGATCAATGGCATTCGTCATGAAATACGAAGGTTTGTCTACAATCTGCAACCCATCCCAGTCTTGCATTTATGAGAGATCGGCTAATGGTTTTTTTAATTTATTTTTGACGAGCTTTGCTTTATCATAATGAACGTTATTCTCGTCCACGTTCTTTTTGAAGTGGCAAGTAAATTTTCCTTAACATTCTTAGCTCCGGCTGTTAATTTCATAAAATTGACTTAACAGAAAAGCATTACCCGAGAAAATGGACGTAATTGTCAATTTTGTATAAAGATATATCTGCGCAGGCATATAATGAGATTCTGTTCTTATTAGCTTTTTGGAGAGTTTCTTATGAAACAAAGATATTTTGCTCAATTGGGACATACACGCGTTTTTAATTTATTGGTAAACATTACACATTCACTAATATCTATAGTTTTCATTCATTTGAATCGTCTTTGTCTGGACATTTACTTGGGACAATGCATGTTTTTAAAATGATAATGATTTAAATGGTTTTACATTATTACAGAGGAAATCAAGAATCCTGAATTTACTTCAATGGTCCGGTAAGCATGTCGTTGTTATTCTATTCACATTTTTTTAAAAAGGTTAAATTAAGGCGCATGGCGACACTTTTTCCTCTAAGTTCAAATACAATTTCGTGTAAAATATTAAATGAATAATTTTAACGGAATTCGGAAGTTATTTAACATTTTATAATGCAACACAATGCAGGAAATGCATAGTAACTATGATTAAGATACAGTAACATGTATTTGTTTTACAGAGAAATCGAAGGAACTTTTCGAAATGATCTACATGAGGAAGATGTCCGGAAAATCGCTGAATCGCTTTCGATAGACAACTTTTATGACCTGGGAGTTGCTCTTGGTTTCCAAATACAACAATTGGATGCAATAGAGTATAAGAGGCTCAAAGACAGACAAGAGGCCATCTGCGACATGTTGAGAACATGGAAACAGAGGCAACTACCACACCAGAACCTGAACGAAGTGCTTATTTCACTCCTGAAGTCTGCAGAAACAGAGGCAGACAAGACGAAAATGACAGGTTGAACCTTTACTGTTGCCCCATTTAGATTTATTAGCAGATTCTCTTTGTGATAATTTACGTTCTCTTAAAGAACGGCAACGTACTTTAAAAGCAGAAAAACCGAATATAAAGTTATTGGCAAAGGAACCGTTAATATTAAAAAATTTAAGAACTGCAATATACACTTAAATATAATAAAAATTACGATTATAATGATGGTAATAATTAATAATGATAACAGCAATAACAATGAATAATGATTATTACATAATTACAATGATAACATTGACAGTAATAATGGTGATAGTAGTATAGTAGTAAGAGAAATAGTAAGAACCATAGAGTGCTATAATTATTTTTCTTCCAAAATACATCAGCCAATTATGGAAGGAAGATATTCTGAGGAAGACAAAAATACAAAAAAATATATTATTTTACCGAATCATTTGTGACTATGCAGAAGAATCTATTTTAACTATATTTCTTTTCTTTTTAATGCAACAATGACGTACTTTATGTTTGGTCACCGTACTTCAGATATCACTTCGACTGGGTAAGAATTTTATTTGGTCACTAACCCTTACCGTAAATATAATCTTAAACGTTACTGCCACCCTAACTGAAAATTGTTACCGTGTGTTTTATATTTTTTAACGAAATAAACCCAGAGCTAATGTCAAAGCTCCAAAAGTCAGAACACCAAGAAAGGAGAATATCAGAGAGGAATTCCACCCTGATAATCTGGTATTAATAAAAACCGAAAAATGAGTGGAACAAATTAGTAAGACCTTGAGCAATATCCGATTTAAAATAGGAAAACAATATATCATATAAGTTGTCATCGGTAATACACCCATGAAGAGCTCGGTCCTAAAAGGTACTGCATCCATTTATTTATCAAAATTGAATTGTTTGCATTAATGTTCACATTTCCAGTAGCCTCATACACTGACACTTCCAAAATGCTGAATTTCTAATTGGAAAATACAAAAACAGGGCATTTAAATCCAGTTCGGTTGCAAAAAGGTACTATATATCCATTTATATACATTGCATGTCTTGTCATGTTAATTATTGTGAAGTTGTACCGAACCTCCTGGCATTAAACAATTCAAGTCATGCATTGTAACTTGCATATAGTATAAAGAATTTCGGTTCCAAAAGGTACTACATCCACAACAATTTAAAAAACATAAATTCATGAAAAACATTTCTGCAGACTTTTTTAAAGAGTGGTTTTGTTCTTGTATCATACAGTAGTATTTTTTTTTCTCTTTGCCTCTTAGAGGTGTTTATTCAATATTCAAACAATAACATAACTTTGCTTACAATTTAGCAAATCAATGGAACATTAATAATACACAAATTATTTATTCAAATATAACTAAGCAAATTCCCAGGAAATTTCATATTTTGTACTTTCAAATGCTCGTTTATTTCTATTCTATAAATAAATAAATCAAATTCAAATCTCTATTATCATACCCATACTTATTACGAAAAATAATCATTTTATAAATAGACCAAAAAGCAATTGTCATTATCAAATCAATTTCGGTTTGCGAATTCACTGAAAGCACGTAAAACTAAGTCCTTTAAATATTCAAAGAAGGTTTCATTTGCCTTACATGAAATGAAAGCATGAAGCACATCTTCAGTCTTTTTGCATTTTAAACATAGGTCATCGTATGAAATACCCCACTTGAACAGATTTTTACGAACTGGCAGCATATTATATAAAAGCTTGAAATTAAATTCAGGTAGACGAAATTCTTTAATCCCAATCAAATTCCTATTAAAAACAGAGGACCATTTAACGTCTTTCTGCAAGAAATCTTCACAATACAAACAACATTTATTTATTTTAATTTGTTCAAAACTTATCATATTATACCACTGTTTACTACCCAAAAGACTAACAGGCTTAACTGATCTTCCAAATACAATGTGGGGGATAAAGACATTATGGTATTTGAAACCCAAAGGTACCCTATGCTTATCACTTATCCACATTTTTGGAATTGTTTTTGTAGCTTTGTATAGTCAAAAATAAAAAAATTGTTTACTTCTTCTAGTTTTAAAGCGGATAAAAAAGGTATCTACTGAAACAAATACAATAGTATGATCAGCCATTATTCGAGTATTATTCGAAACTGACATTGCTAACTATAATAATTAAAACATCCTGTTTTCTCAGAACTTGGATATATGGATGTAGTACCTTTTGGAAACGAGCACTTCAAACACTGTGACGTATATAGCCTGACTGCAACATTCTTGAATCATCCTCACCATTCTGTATAGTTAGTCAAACTAAATCGCCAATCTACAGTTACGTGCATATGGTTCTATTAAAATGGTTTGGTGAGCTTATGTGATTTGTCTTTTCAAATACTAAAATAGGGGGAGGCGATTTAAAGAAGAGTTACAAGAGGTAATAACGTTTGAATCTAAAAGGTAATCTTATGTGATATGACAAGAAAATTTGTTGTCACACTTCTAAACTTACATTGACCCTTCTGTTAATTACGATCAATTATATATTGGTCAAATGAATGTAGTAGAAAAGGTTTAAATCCCCCAGTGCCAAGTTTTCTTTTGAGATAATCGGATAAACGCGATGGTACTATCAATAGCGCGTGCAAAACACCAGGCACAGTACAGTGGGCATGAACGATAACTGCTATTACGAATGCTTGCTAACATGCAAGAAGCAGCGAAGCAGTAGCTTGCTTGCGTGTACAAAGCACTATAACAATTGCATGCATGCAGCCTTATGGCAGGCTATGAGTTGATTGATTTGATTTTCATTGATGCATGGCTTAATTTGTTTAAATACGTTTCACTGGTCGAAGCAATCTAGGTATCATTCTGCATGACAAAAATCCGACCATATGGATTACAGTTTCTGTCGAAAAGCATTTCACTAACTAGAAGTCAAGATTAGCCTTGATTCTAGTACAATAAACACCATTTCTTCTCAATATGTTTAGTGACATTTCTGACCAAGACTTGCTTAAAGTGGCTCGACATATCAAGTTGACGGACTTCATGGAGATTGGCAGAAAGCTTGGATTCAGTACGAATGAGCTTGATAACATCAAACACAAGACATCGCAGAATCGCAAAGACGCTAACATCCAAATGCTCTGCATGTGGAAGGCATCTCAAAGACCAGGTCCTGAAGCGAATAAGACGTTGAAGTGCATCTATCAATCTGTCTCCTTGGCATCTACGGCTCAAGATACAGGCAATTTTTCTTCTTCATTGTTAATAAATAATAGCTATATATAATTCTTGTATATATTGATTACTATATAATTGGTCATTGAAATGGAGAAACGAACAGACATCTTAATTGAACGTTGTTTTCAATGGTATCATACAATCAAAATGTTTGGTGATAATACAAATTGTTTTGAAGCTTCAGGTTGACTACAACTATAAGGGCTGATAATGTCGTTCATAGCAGTCATTTGACGTGTCAAAACCTTGTCTCACAAGATAGGACGAGCTAAGGCGGAGCCCTCTCTACACTCACTAAAACATAGGATATAGGAGAAAACTTCTGTAGTGCACAAACAATGTAAAACTAAAGCCTTAGCAGTCATGTCTGCTATGACTGCCATGACACACATGCTGTTTAATATTTACATATTTTCCTCTTAGACGAAAGCTTGCCTATGACCTCTCCGGTGACATCTCCAGCGCCCTTTCCGGTGACCTCTCCTGCGATAAGATCCAAACCAAGCGAGCCTCTAGAGCCGGAAGATATGGATATCATTAGAACATCAGATACGGGTAGATTACAGAATAATTATTTCATATGATTAGGAAAATGATATCATTATATGCATACCCTTTGTATAACGCAATTCAAGTGGGCATGATAAATATAAACAACAATAAAAAACGATATCAAATATTAATTTTTGAGTTTAGAAAATTGATTTTCATCGTTTGATCTTGTTGTAGAGCGATATGCAATTATTGATGACCTCGATCAATGTGGGGGTACACCAAGCACAGAAGAGCTTTGCAGCGTCGCTCTACCAGTGAAAAGTTTGCCATTAGCATGTTCACTTGGGAAAGCCCTCCGTCTAAATGATGACCTCGTTATTGGATTCATCGATCTCCCCAGTTCGTCAGTACTTCATAATATCGCACGACAGCTCGTAGACATTTGGTGGAATGGTTTGAAAGAGGGAGAAAAGGAAGATAGACTTGATGAGATCCTCTCTGAGTTTAACATCCCAGATGTCAAAACAGGTTCGTTAGCATCCAAGGCCGAGTTCAATCGTAATCGTATTGATAAGGAGAATTAATCTGTACCCCTTAAAAGGAATTTTTTTAGTTCAAACTTCTCTTTCAGTTTTTTTCTTCACATTCTATTTGTTTGTACAGAGGATCTTCAGAAGGTACATATTTGTATTAACATGTATCTGTGAATCATGGACATTATTCTGGATTCGTTACTGGCCCTTAAATTTATCACTGTTTTACAGTTTATTTCATTATCCTGGACGCTGTCAATGTTCTCATTCATCACCCTCACTATGCTTTATGTATTAACATGGATATTTACCTTCACATTGAAATATGCATAATTGTGTTTGTTGCGTCCACAGGCCGTGAAGAAATCTCAAAAGCCATTGGATCCAAGACAGACCTTCTGGACTTGTGTCATCGCCTGGATGTTAAACCTTCTGTGGTCTTGGAGATCATAAGCACATTTATGACCTTCCCGCCTCACATAATTGGCCGTAGTGCTCTAAAGATGCTTAAAGAATGGGTACACCATGGAGGGGCTAGAGAGAGGCTTCTGGAAGTTGCTCAGGCTTTCCGTTTTAACGATGCAGCAGTCAAGATAGCAGAAGGTAATGCCAACTCCACTGTGTTTCACATTACATTAAATGGTGGAGCCCTACTTGATCACTGGAACAACACAAAAATGTTTGAAAATTCATTATGTTTACTTACTGTTGACCGACATTCCCCCTTCCGAGAGAAATCATGAAGTAGGCAGGAGCATTTATCACTATTTAACATCTTTCTAAGAAGGAGAAATCATTAGCCGTGATGCTAGATGAGGAAACACACAATGGAAAGGAAATTATCCGTTTACCAGTTTTCAACCATACCTAAGTAGCGCGGTATACCCCTTATTAACTTGTTTGAATTTTGCAGTTATCAATCAGACCTAGAAGCGCGGTATACCACTAACTAACTTGTTTGAATTTTGCAAGAGCATCTCGGAAATTTTGCCAATGATTTCTATCTTTTAAAACATTGACCATACTTTACTTTATGCAGCAGAGTTTTAATAACAAGAACAAATGTTAAAAAAGCGAGATTTTGTTGTACTCGAAATAAATCTTGACTCAAGATGAATGTAACGTTTTTATTCAATTCCCTACAAACATACATTATTGCACGCTTGTTTCCCAATCACTTTACACTAAAAGCATTCAAAGTGTCTGCTTTTGAAAATGACTTCGAACAAAATTGGCACTACTTGATATATTTGTATAATAAACTATTAAGTATTTGATTCATGTTTCACATGGGGTCATCAATGACTTGATTCCTTCTCATCCTCCTTAGCCATGAAAAGCCAACCAAGCTATATGCCTTTCATCTCGCATGGCATCATTGATCATAAGGGTGGAGAACTGACCTTCGATGAACTTGATATTGCCGTATCTATCCCTGAAGGAGCTATACCTAAAGGGATGAGATCAGTCGTAACTCTTCGCATCCCAACTCATGATACTCCAAGGCTTCCTGTACGGTATGGTGAGGTAGTCATTACTCCAGTCGTTGAAGGTTCTCTGACACAAGAACTGCTCAAGCCTGCCACGGTGGTAATATCACACTGTACCAATCACCGTGAACTTACAGAGGACTCTTCTGTTATCTTGTATACAAGAACTGGACCAGGTACAAAGTTATCAATTTATTTTGATTCTGTCATCTGGAAATAAAAGTAAACATCATCACTTGCAATTTGAATCTTGATAATTTGACGATTGAGGTGAATAACGGATTTCAAATCACAGATATGATACTCTTTTCGTCATGACAATCCATTTATTAAATGATAAGCTGGTGAAAATTAATATTGAATGATTTCTCAATAATAAAGAAGAAGTAGCATTATGCCATTTGAATCAACTCGCTTAACGTAACTTGAATGTAGTCAAATGCCAGAATATAATATGCTGAGTCGAAATCAATTCCTACTCTACTTATAATCAATATTGTACAAGCCTATATTACCAAGGAGTCAGATAGTTTGATAAATATTTCTAAATCTATAATTTACTTAATTCAAAGGAACGTTCGGTCGTAGAAACCTGACTCCGCGCACGTCAGAAATCTTAAAAGATAAGATTAAGTTTCGTACACGCCATCTTCAAGTCTGGGCACTGTCATCGACTGATCTTCAAGGACTACAGCTGAGATGTGTAGTCTTCCAGCCTCTCTACATCACCCCTGCAGAGAAACCAACTCTACGTGTATACATTGTTCATCCATATAGGAACTACATAGAGGTATTTATATCATATAATCTAAAGAGGCGGTGGGTAAGAGGGAAGGATGGGGGTTAGGGGAGGGGGTGATGGAAGTAAGAAGGTTGGATGAGGAAGGGGCGGAAGGGTGTGCGGATGGAGGTGTAAAATACAGTAAGGTGAGGTGAGGGTTTAGAAAATAATGAAGTACATAATATAACAGTTAGTAGAGAAAGGGGGCAGAATAGAAGGAAGGAAGAGAGAAAAGACAGACCTAGTGAGGGGTGTAAAGGCGAGAAGAGGGCGGTGGCTGGTCGAGGAGCATTGTTCTGGTATAGGAATTCTTTTGAAATGCACTATAAAGATTCGTAATACACTATCTTTTACACCAATATTGGTTGGATACAGATAAATGCCATTTTCATAACTCTAGTCCAGAAATGATAATGTTTCCATTGTGCCTGCTTAAATCGAATAAAATTGTTCAAATTATAGCTTTATGTTGAAGTATCTACTGTGCCATTTTGAGTACTATTGTACGTATCTTATATGTGACACTTCTTGTATAAGATGGTTAGTAGGGATTAGTACATGATTTGACCGTTCATACACGACGTAGAGTTTTGAAATTAGCCTTTCCCGAGGGAGGTCATTGAAATAGGGATGTAGAAAGTTTTGGAACTGCATCACTTCCAATGTCCTGATACTACTGTTATCGGTGAATATTAAGCTTTAGTGCAGTGTCAGTGCATTTAGCTACTTCTTTTTGTGGATATAAGAAGATTAATACGGAACTCTTCAATAATGAAACAAATTTTCTGTCTGTTTATTGAACATTTTATTTCTAACATTTAGTTGTTTACGTTAAAACAATCGAAATGAGCTTTACATATGTGTAAATGATGGTTATGTATATGTTTTTTAGGCCTACAAATAGTAGATGTCAATCGTTCCCATAACATTTTATCATTTTGCCAGTTCAAGGTTTGAGTTGTATTTTTCATATTCCAGGATATAACGAGGAAGGAGAAGAGTTCTTCTGTACCCTACTGCCAAGTCATGAAGAAATTCAGGTTCTCTATACAGTCAACATCAGTGGACTTGAAGATTGTGTACCAAGACGGGGCGAAAAGAAACAAAAGAATGGTAAATATGTGTGAAAGTTATTCCATCAGGTCTTTTAGAGAAAAGTGGTCGATATAGAATGTTGAAGAAAAAGGAGGTAATATATCGAAGCTTAATTGTATAGCTAGTTTAAAATCCCAATTATATCAGAATTCCTGAAACGTATTGAATATCACTCATTTGCACTGTACTTATGCGAACATTTAGTAATTAGGCTTTTAATCAATTTCTCCAGCACACATTCTTTTAATCATTTCATACAACTCGAATGAAATGCATGGTTTAATCGAAATTATTGTACATTATGGTCTTTTGCGGTCAACTTAGAATCTTAATGATTTTTACAGCAACAAAAATGTAATGGTAATAGAAATTATGAACCACACTGAAGAGCGATACATTGTATTTTGGAGGCATGAGCGTGGAGTTGAGATTTGGAAAGTTAATTCAGTATAAATTAAACATTTATTTTAGACTAGGATGCAAAGAAATAGATAAAGATTTTCAGGGATATGAAGCATATATACATAGTAATGGACATGTGGTACTAGGAGGGTTTCGTGTAGATAGTATGAAACCGATAGGATGAAAAACAGCTACTATATTTTGTACACACCTAGTAGGAATTGAATGATCAAACCTCTTCCTTTTTTCAAACTCGGATCTCATCAAATCAAATAAATTCGCTCTCCTGCTTTTGTTTGTTTGTTTGTTTTATTTCCGTATAAAAAGACATCATGCGTTCAGTAAAATAATAAGAAATAGAATAATGAATTACAAGATCAAATAAACGGCTAGATAGCCCATATTCAACGGTATCGTTATGATACTGCTGGTCTTCCACGGGGACCAGAAATGATACAGTAAAACAATTTAATATACATTAACAAACGACAAAGACAAATTGCAAAACCTAAATTCCCGAACAAAATTTAGTAAGAAATTACTTCCTCTCCTTCACACAAACTCACCCTCATCCCCACATAATATACGTGTTAGATTTACTTAGACATGGTTCCTCCCATTCCATCTGTCATGTTGGACAGTAACAACAGTCCTTTACCGTTTATTTAGTGGTTCTCTACAAGAGATTTGTTTTTATCTTTCCAGCTCAGGTTCAGTGCGTTAAGATCATTCAGAACGTTATCCATTTTGATATCAGACGTCCACGTTTTCTTTTCCACCTAGATTCCAGTTTAGGGAGGTCTTTATGTGTCTTGTTGATAGCATTCTAAAAATACGCCACCGAACCTCAGAAGACGCTCTTTCACTGAATATACGTATTATCTGGTTTATTGTGTATTGTCGTCAGCATTATTATTATTGTCATTAGCATTTTCATGTTGTTGTTACTGCTGTTATTATCGTTATCCTTTATTATTGCAATGACGAACCTTCGTCATTGCCTTGTTTTCGTTCACATTCTGCCCCATTAATATTCTCCTCCTTATATTCCTCGTCAGAAAATCGCATTCGTTTTGCACGTAGTGTTTGTGATTCCTAGTTAGGTGCTTTCCTCATGTCCATTTCATTTCAAATTTCATAGGCATAGTCTCTAGCATCTCATCAAGGTCACCTACTTTTTCGATTTTCGAAATCACTCATGCATGACCGTCCAGGCGCCATTTTGTCCGTTTATGGTCCATTTTAAGGCCTTTCTTTCTTCCTTCCTATCTCCACTATCCTAGATCCTACAAACTTCTAACAAATTCCTCTAGAAAATCAAAGAGATGTTCTTTCATCTGCGACGTATGACTTGACCTTCAAAATGCCATCCTCGTACTCAAAATTTAAATCTGAAACTGACTCCGTCAAAAATCTCTCAAATTCTTGAAAAATGAACCCCTAAAAATCTAAAACTGCCATAACTTTCTCATATAAATTCCGTTTTGTGTTTAAATCTCACATTATCCTTATCTCATAATTGCACATAGCCATCCCAAATTTCATGCTCCAATGGCTATGCAAAACATAAATAGCGCCCTCTAAAGTTCTGGGAATTGGCTTTCTTTCTGTGGCCGTATCTCCATAATGGCTTGGCAAACCCGTACCCTTTTTTGGATTTAGATACTTGACGATATGCCCTTTCCAGCCATATACAAAATTATATACCCTATCACTGACCAAATTTGAGAAAATTGCCCTCCAAATTCGCCATTTTCAAGAAAATTGAGAAATAACTTCAACTTGCTCTAAACCGGCGATCTTTATACCTACATCAAAGAAACTTGGCAGACACATGTATCCATATACGTGACAACTGTCTGCTAAGTTTAGTAAATTGTAATGCCCTCTTCGCCAAGTTATCGCCCAAAATGATGAATTTACTATGCTTTACGTACTAGCGCGTTTGATGCGTGCAGTACGTTTTGCGCAGATGACACTGGTTTCAAACTGACCGCACTGAAGTGCCCTTTCGGATGATACCAGGTATGGTATATGTTCACGCAGAAAATTGTGAGTAAATCGCATTTGAACAAGGGTCACTATACGAATTCCGCCGAGTTTCCGCCCTATTATAACACGTTTCGGCCATGACGTCATTTTTTAAGACTGTTATTTGGTTGTGTTAGTATGGGCGGCCGTCCGTGCCAAAGCACGCGTCGCAACATGTTCACCATGCACCAAGTCCTATTGGTTTTGCACGCAGTGCTTGCGAGCCCTTTCTAGATCCCTTCCTCTACTCCAACTCCCTTCAAAATTCGTAGGCGCAGTCTCTAGCATTCCTTCAAGGTCACTAGATTCTTCTTTCTCCTGAAACCCTCATGCGTGACCGTCCAGGCACAATTTTTTCCGTTTCGGGCCGTTTTGATGACCTTTCTTTCGCCCTGACTATCTCCACTATCACAGAAGCTACCAACTTCTTACATATTGCTCTGGATAGTAACAGTCAGAGAGTAGCTCCTTCGTTTGACACGTAGAAACATGGCGTCATTGCACGCACATCGTTGTGACACGATTGCATTTCTAGTTATTATTATTATTATTATTATTATTATAATTATAATTATTCCCCTCTGGAATTTAAACCTAGATGCCAATCCAGAGCATACTTACTGGAAAGTGCAGCCCTCTGAATTTCGAGCTTCAGTTCTCTCCTGAAGAGAAAGGAAAGAAGAACGTCCATATCGACATACTTCAAGGGTCAGCAACTCTCGCAGAAAGCGAGGATAAACTTTCAATAGAGGGTAAGCCTATATTATCAGGAAGTAGGATAGTTTGTGTTTCTCACTTCATCAAAATGTACCCCGTTAACCCAAAGATATACACAAGCCATTTATGTGACTCGTTACCTCAAAGACCCAACATAAGTCATGTATGTAGCCAGTTATCTCGAAGACCCTCCATACTATAAATTATGTAACTTCAATGTATCTGTCATCAATATGAATTATTTAAATGAGCTTAATAGTTAGCGTTTAAATGCCCCCTTTTTTAAGGTTAAGTTGGAAAGAGGTGAATAATAAATGTTTTAGCAAAATATACAATAAATGCCATGAACACTCCTTCCTACTGCTGTGTGATAAGCCGGAGCGGATCTGAAATCTATTTTAAACGAATTTATTTTCTTCTCGTATCTTCTGAAATGGGGATATTGCATTTTGTGACACTCATCAAACCTTAACAAAAAATATTAAAGGCCCTCTGTACTAGTTTGGCCAGGATGGATTAGAGGGATAGGCGTGGTCACTGACAGGTTGTTATCTCATCAACTCAGCTGTCAATTAACATAAGAAAAAGAGGATCATGGGGGACCAACGGCCATCGCTTAGGCATGGTTTTCTATATAGAGGGAGCAAGTAGTTACAAGTAGTACAGTGTGGCTTTAAGTATGATAACTTTTTCTCTCTAAACACATCCTTTATATGAAATACATAGCAACTCCGAGTACAGAAACAATAAACGTCTTAGTAATATTGTTGTTTTTTCATATTTCGTTTGATGCAGATGAACCAGATTATGCATTCGATCCCACAGATTCGTAAGTAAAAGAATATCATCACTCATCATTGTATCGCACATTTTTCCGACAATAAGTATTATGTAAAATTGTACAAATGTTTATAATAACAATGTCCATAAAGATCACACTTTTTAAACTTTGGTTTAGAATTGCGACATAGATCCAAATCATTAGACTAGGCATTTATCATGCCTAACGCGTAACCCATCGCTAGAAACTTATAATTACCTGTAATTAGTAATGGCTACTGGTCGACAATCAACTTTTGTCAGTCGATTTTCGGTCTATAGATAAGGGTGGTTTATCTAAGGAAAAGACTTGCTGTCGATTTTTCACAAAGGAATGTATCAACTCTCCATCAACTAGTATTTCATTTATTTATACTTTTTGCACATTTTTCAAATAAAATGAGTAACAGATGTACATGATGACGAAAATAACGGAATTCGCAGCATTATACATTTCGATATTCTAAACTCTGATTTTCCGCCGAATTTTATGAACTTACTTTTCTGCAGGCAGGGGCGATTGCAGTATGTATCCGACAATCTTCTCGAGATCCTGATGGATGTTATCCCTGCACTAAAGGACTTAAAGTCCCTTCGCTACCAGCTTGGCATCTCTTACTCAGCTGTAGACAAATACCTTAACCGCCCAGACTCGTCATTTGATTGTGTCTCAAGATCAGCCTGTGGTGAGATGCTACGTTACTGGAGACGGACGGTTCGACCTAGTGAGCAGGTAGACGTACTTCATCTAGCATTACAAAATGCTGGGTTAGGCCATACAGCTGAGGTCATCCTACCTGAACGTAAGTACCATACTACACTCTCTCCCCATTTGTGAATCTACGGTGTATAATAGTTTCTCGTCGTGTTGCAGAGTTTGGAACAATAAAACATTTAGGAACTCCCCATTACTTAACCATAGACGAAGGCACTAAGAAATGCTTTTCACTTTTATTTTCCACCGAAGCGATCTGATATAGGCTCGAACTATTTCGAATCCTGCCCTATTATGGGTAGGTATCTATTTAATACTCATCGGAAGAGGCATATTACGTCGGCAAAATGGGTCCTATATTACGTATGCACACAGCAAGGATCCAACATGGGACCTCTCATAAATTATGACTATCCAGAGTCATCAATCTACCACAGTGCTTCCACGTATACATATGAATGGGATCTTTAATTTAATCCCGGGCGCAGTTTTGTTGTTGTTGTAAGAACAGCAGCAAGGAAGGCTTTGTTCCATTACCGCCTACAATGAGTCGCCCTATACTCGAATTATTGTATTTTATTTGCTCTTTACTCTTTAAATGAACCGTCAGATTTTGTCGGATGTTCTTTCTCCTTCACCAATTTCACCGTTCCTTTAGATATAACCCTCAATTAAAAGTACCTCCGGATACTCCAAATATGGTACTTTCTGTCTTCTTCACTATTTTTCTTTTTCGGTGGACCATCATTGAGTAGCACCGCAAAAAAACTGATTCTGGAATGTTCTTCCTTTCTACCCTGTTTGCTTTTATACATGAACTATCATTCTTTCTCCTTTACCATTTCTATGTGTATTTCCAGTGAGTAGCAGAAGGCAATTTCAACAGATTAGACAAGGTTTTGAGTTAAATAAGAAGGTAACCTCTCATTGAAACGTCCACCATCATCTCACGACCAGGAAGGGATTCACTTGATTCATTCATTCAGCTCAGAAGCCTATATACAGCAAGTCTGCATGATTTTCAGCCTGAATCTCGAAGTTTTTTTTTCTTCCCAAGCCAACGCTGTTGATAGTCATGTAGTTAAGCTACATATCATAATGGTTCCTTTTTTAATTATCCTTCATGATTTAAGGGAAATTCAACCTTGATAGTAAACTAATCTTTAAGATAGCACAACAACCAGATAAGCAGACTAGTGGACTTTAGAAGGAAATCGTACAGAAAATGTGTAAGTAATGAATATTTGACAGTTATAATCACTTTATGTATGGGTAATTCAAAGTGGCTTCAACAAATGCTCTCGAAATCCTCTTATATTTGAGAGGTGACTAAAAAAACTTTACAAAATTGGACTCAATATTGAAGCCAGATATAAGCAGTGTTTATATTTTCTGCAAATTTAGTACATTTTATATAATTTTAATTAAATAAAACAAATCCTCCTAATTCACATTTCCGATACGCCCAACATTATCAAACAGTCCCAATAAAATATAGACAGTTTCCTTTTCAATGCAATGGTATGACACATACTCATGTCTCTTCAATATTTTCTTCATTGCAAGGTTTAATGAAGACTGTTCATTTGTTTCACGACGATGATAATGTACATTGGGTAATAACTATCGCATAAAATCCTTTAAATTCATATTCATATTCAACGCTGAATTCAACGCATTCATATAATTCATTGGAAACGATTTAAAAATAATTATAGACGAATTCATTATTGAAGGAAAATATATTATCTAAAGATCAGAGAGCAAACCGTGGCATGAACTGCCTGCCATATGTTAGCCCAACTTTAATAAAGTCGATCTTAGTCTTTGTGTAACACTTCCTTGTTTCTAATATCTTTTTCAACAATGACAATGAACATAAGGTCATAATCGCAGGTAATATTATCTATCATAATGTTATGAAGAATGTTTAAATATATATTACTAGAATATATTTAGTTACAAAAGATTGGATTAAAAGAATAATTTGTCCATCTTGCAAGGTCGTATGAATACTGTTCTTGTCCTGTTGCTACAGTAACATATACATATGATAATAATTACAGAAGATATTTTCTTTAAAGTAAGATTTTATGAATACTGTTTCAGTTCTATTGCTACAACGATCATTTACTTGTGATGATAATTGCAGTACATGTTTTCTTTATTGTACGTTTGTAAGTTTGTATGAACACTGTTTCAGTCCTGTTGCTACAATAATCATATACTTGATATAGTAATTGCAATATATGTATAGGCTATATGTTATCGTAATGTTGTATGAATACTGTTTCAACTGTGTGACTTGAATGATTGTATATATATATATACATGTATATGATAATACTTACAGAATATATTATCTACATTGCAAGGTTCTATAAAACCGTTCATTTGTTTAACGACGATGATCATGTAGGTAACAACTGAAATATATACAGTGCGTCCCAGAAAAAACGAAACCGAGAAGTATCGATGTTCTATCATAACTTAATCACAACTATAATTGATGAATGATACATATTTGGAAAGCTCAGAGTCTCCTCTTGCATGTGATGCTACTCTGATGATGCATATTTCACGCATGAGTGATTAAAAGCAATTTGAAGGAAGGAAACCAAAAAGACATTTGGCGGGCGGTATCTGAATTTCGAAGAAAAATTCACATTTCTAGAAAGTTGAGTTTCTGCCCTTTCATATGACACCTCAATCAAGAAAAATGAGCGAGGAATAACAAAGTTCTGTTTGTTTAAAGTAGCCCTTACATTTTCATAATTTTAACAAACGAATTCGTTTTCACTAGGTGCCTGCCGTAGCAAAAAGCAGATTTGACAAAAGACTTAACTCCGTTTCGTTGACAATCAGCCATGCATGAAGACTCTCGTCTACGGCTGATTGTCAACGAAACGGAGTTAAGTCTTTTGTTAATTTCGTTTATTGATACGGCAGGCAGCCAGTGAAAACGAATTCGTTTAATAAAATTATGGAAATGCAGGCACTACTTTAAACGAACAGAACTTTGTTATTCCTCGCTCATTTTTCCTAATTGAGGTGTCATATGAAAGGGCAGAAACTCAACTTTCTAGAAATGTGAATTTCTCTTCGAAATTCAGATACCGCCCGCCAAATGTCTTTTTGGTTTCCTTCCTTCAAATTGCTTTTAATCACTCATGCGTGAAATATGCATCATCTGAGTAGCATCAACTGAAAGAGGAGACTCTAAGCTTTCCAAATATGTATCATTCATTAATTATGGTTGTGATTAAGTTATGATAAAACATCGATACTTCTCGGTTTCGTTTTTTCTGGGACGCACTGTATATGCGTTATTATAATGTTGTAAGAAAATGGCTTTAGATGTATAGCTACAACAAACATGTACATACGGTAGCTTATTAATTTCGGAGGATTTTTTGTGTGTGTGCAAGCATGTTTGGAAATTGTGCTCTTCTGTTGCTATATGATAATAATTACAGAAGAAGGTGTATTTATTGTATGAATACCGTTTCAGTTCTATTGCTACAACGAACATTTACTTGACATAATAATTGCAGTACATATTTTCTTCATTGTAAGTTTAAATGAACACTGTATCAGTCCTGTTGCTACAATAATCGTATACTTCATATTGTTATCGCAGTAAATGTATATATGTTATCGTAATGTCGTATGAATACTATCGCAGTTTTGTTACCTGAATGATCGTAGAAAGTATGGGTATATTTACAGAAGACGTTTTATTTATTGTATGAATACTGTTTCACTTCTATTGCAACAATGATAGTGCAAGTAAGGTAATAAATGCAATCAACATATTTCTCCTCAGAAGCTGGTTATTTGATATATAGTAATCGCAGTATATGTATATATGTCATCATAAGGTTGTATGAATACAATGTGTCAGTTTGGTTACTTGAATGATCGTATATATATACATGATAATATTTACAGCAGACGTTTTCTTTATGGTTTGAATATTGTTTCAGTTCTATTGCTACAATGATAACGCACGCAGGGTAGTAACTACAATCAATATCTGTTTTCTCAGAAGGTGGTTATAAAACTGTTAAATTTGTAATGCTACAATGGTCATGTATACAAGACAATATTTACAGACCAAACTTTCTTCATAATAAGGCTATTAAACTAGTGTTTTATTTGTATCGCTACAATGGTCATGCATACAAGACAATAATAACAGAATATATTTTGTTCATTGAAATGTTAATGAGGACTGTTCATTTGTTTTCACGACGATGATCATGTCAATTAGGTAATAACTGAAATGAATATAAGCGTTATTATAATGTTGTATAAAAATGACTTTAGATGTAAGGTAACAACAGTCATGTATATAAGCTAGCTTATTAATTTCAGTGGATATTTTCTGTATTGCAAGGTTGTTTGAAAATTGTGCTGTTATGTTGCTACAATGATCATATACATAGGATAATAATTACAGAAAGTATTTTTCTTAGTTGTATGAATACTGTATCAACTTGGCGACTTGTATGATCGTATATATAAATAATATTTACAGAAGACGTTTTCTATATTGTTTGAATACTGTTTCACGTCTGTTGCTACAACGATCATTTACTTGTGATAATTTTTGCAGTTCATATTTTCTTTATTGTTAGTTTGTATGAACACTGTTTCAGTCTGTTGCTACAATAATCGTATACTTCATATAGTTATCGCAGTATATTTGTATATGTTATTATAAGGTTATATGAATACTGTGTCAGTTTGGTTACTTGTATGAACGTATAGATATGATAATATTTACAGAAGACGATTTATTTATTGTATGAATACCGTTTCGGTTATATTGCTGCCATGATAATGCACGTACGGTAATAAATAGAATCAATATATTTTTCCTCATAAAGTGGTTAGAAACTGTTCAGTTTTTATTGCTAGAATAATCATGTCAATAGGACAATTACAGACCCAATTTTCTTTAATATAACGCTATATAACTAGTGTTTCATTTGTATCGCTACAATATATGGTAATGTTATTAACACAATAATCACAGAAGATATTTTCTTCATTGCATGGTTTTATGAAGACTGTTCATTTATTTCACCACAATGATCATGTACATTAGGTAATAACTGAAATTGATATATGCGTAGTTATAAGGTTGTATGAAAACGGTTCTAGTTGTATGGCTACAACAATCATGTAAATAAGGTAGTTTAATAATTTCAGAGGATATTTTACTTATTGCAAGTTTGTTTGAAAACGTTTTCAGTTCTATTGCTGCAATGACCATGAACATTTATAGGTAACAGATAATATTTGTTTTACTATCATGACTAAGCGGTTTGTATAATCATTTAGTTGCATTACCACAACAATCGCATTCATAAAACAATAATAGCAACATATAATTTTGTTATTGTACGTTTGCATATATTGCTACAAATCATATGAATAGGAGTTAACTTTAAGTTTTGTGGTATAGGCACACATTGATTTGTGACCTGTTTATTCATTTTATATAGGCGGGAGCATATCATAGGAAAATTGCTACTTTAAGATGACTGGTCTTAAAATGCGATCATATTCAAAATATGACACTATGAGCTTTCCAATATTGCCACATGTGTGTGCAGTGTTTTTAAACTGTATGAAGTTTTCATCAAGATTGAATATCGTTATGAGTTGCATATATATTATTTTCCTTTTGAAGTTTGTTACACTTGATGTGATTCTTTATTGTGTAATTGTCTAAAAAGATTTCATATTAGTAAATATTTATGATATGTACTTGTTTTATTTCTATATCCATAGTCGTTTAATTTCTTTCGTATATTTGACTATTGCCTTGACTGCATTTAATATTGATAACGTTTCTAACACTGTCAATAATGTCGAATTTGTCATTGTTTTTAATAACGAGATGTACAACAGTACTAAAAACCAATCGTATAACCCTCTATAAACACATTTAGAGAAGAACAAAATATTTATAAAACTGAAAATTAATCATCCCCATGCATATTCCAACGAATACATTTTACATTTTCCAATGATTTCCAGACAGTTTCTATTACAATGCACTTGCCAAATCAGTGCTCGATTTTATGCTAATGCTTTATCAAGCTTGTTTATGTTGAATTGCTACAATAATTTGTTTACAGGATTAAATATATGTATACTAAGTATACTTTATATGTATACTAAGCCATATTACGGTCATAAAAAGGCTTTTCTGGAGTTTTGTATCAATGATCATATACATGAGACGACATACAAAATTGTTTGTATTATTTTAAGTTGTGGTAACGTTTCAGTTGTGGTGCCGTAATGACAATTTAAATTAATAGTGTTGTAGCAAAGAAATATATATTGCAAATGTTTGCGTATAATGATGATAAATGGCCGCAATCTGACATAGCTGCCAATGGACCCCCACCCGAAGTGCAAATTTACTTTGAAAAAATTCAAGTTGGAATACGGCAGATGTTTATATATCATCTTTAAACAAACATAACAAAGCCCAATCCGTCTCCCTAATCACTCATTGCAGAGTCGGGTTAAGACTTCAAAGTTGCTGAATCCGAACAAGGAAAATTGTGAACATTATGCTGAATCTTGCTACAAAAAACAGCCACCTTCATTCGCAATACTAGTTTCATGGTTCATGATTTTTTTTATATCAGCTCTGATTCATGTAGAAACGTTACTCTTTTATTTGAATATTGTTTGCATTTGAGCTGTTGAGGTTTCTATTTTATATTCTACATGCTCCTATGACCCATGACGGGGTCTATTCGCTATTCATAAGGACCGCTATTCATAAGGTCCGCTATTCATAAGGACTGCTATCCATAACATGTAAATTCCCGTACTTCCGGGTCCGCTATTCATAATGGCAAAAGAGGGTCACTATTCATAAAGAAATAAGGTTCGTTAATCATAAGGACCGCTATTCATAACGTGAGATGAGGGTCGCTATTCATAATTCATATTAAGGGTCATTAATCATAAGGACCGCTATTCATAATATGAAATCAGGGTCGCTATTCATAATACGACGAGAGGGTCGCTATTCATAATACGAAATAAGGTTCATTACTTATAAGGGTCGCTATTCATAACACGGGAAGAGGGTCGCTATTCATAATACGAAATGAGGGTCGCTATTCTTAATAGGAGAAGAGGGTCGCTATTCATAATAGGAGAAGAGGGTCGCTATTCATAATAGGAGAAGAGGGTCGCTATTCATAAAAGGAGAAGAGGGTCGCTATTCATAATAGGAGAAGAGGGTCGCTATTCATAATACGAAATGAGGTTCGCTATTCATAATAGGAGAAGAGGGTCGCTATTCATAATAGGAGAAGAGGGTCGCTATTCATAATAGGAGAAGAGGGTCGCTATTCATAATAGGAGAAGAGGGTCGCTTTTCATAATAGGAGTAGAGGGTCGCTATTCATAATACGAAATGAGGTTTGCTATTCATAATAGGAGTAGGGGTTCGCTATTCATAACATTATTGTGTGCTATCACAATCATGATTGTTTCATTTTCCCTTTTAGGCAGGCGCGTAGACAGAGTCGAGAATGGAACAACGAATCGTCTTCTTTCTCTAATAATTTCATTACACTATGAAAGGTCAAAGCTTCCGCGCTTCGCGCGGGAGGGGGTGGGGAAACTCAAATCAGACAAAGAAAAAGGCTCGAGAATGGTACAACGAATCGTATTCTTTCTCTAATAATTTCATTAAACTATGAAAGGTCAAAGCTTACCCGCTTTGCGCAAGAGGGGGTGGGGGTGGGAACTGAATTCAGACAAGTATTAATAATCGAGAAGGGTACAACAAATCCTCTTCTTTCTCTAATAATTTAATGAAACATCAAAGCTTCCACGTTTTGCGCGGGAGGGGGGAAACTGAATTCAGACAAGGATTAAGAGTCGAGAATGGAACAACGAATCATCTTCTTTCTCTAATAATTGCATTAAACAATGAAAGGTCAAAGCTTACGCGCTTTGCGCAAGAGGGGGGAATAGAATTCAGACAATTATTAAGAGTCGAGAACGGTACAACAAATCGTAATTTTTCTCTAATAATTAATGAAAGGTAAAAGCGAGGGGGAAAACTGAATTCAGACAAGGATTAAGAGTCGAGAATGGTACAATAAATCGTCTTCTTTTTCTAATAATAAGCTTTCGCGCGTAATGGGTGGGGGAGGGGAGGGGGGGGGGGGGGGGCAGCAAGCTGCCCGAATATGAATTTTTGATATCTTTTCTCGTTTATCTTGGTGATAAATAACACTTTCACAAAAAAACATATAATGCTCAAATTTTTGCTCGCTCGTTTCGCTCACGAGCAGAATTGTGAACTAGAAAATTACCTTTTCGGGCAAGAGGCTTTAGCTCCCCCCCCCCCCCGATGAAAATGTCAAACAAATGTATATCTTAAAAACGGGGAATGTTGATATCGGACAAGACACGTGAAGTGAGCTTGCACCCCTTTCCAAAATTGTTCCTGCTTCTAGGTACCCGTATCGTGCTTCTAATATGACCCTAATATTGGTATGTTGAGTTAAAAAACGGTCTGCGCATTTTTCAAATTTCCGTCCCCCCCCCCCCCCCAATTGGAAAATTCTGGATCCGCGCCGGGGCGTACTGATGGGGGGGGGGGGGGGGGGGGGGCTCGGGGATCGGTAGATACTGGGCTTAGGTCCAATTGTCAGGTCCAATTCCGCTCAGTAATTTGTAGGTCCATAAGTCCTAATAAAAATTACTTTCTACAAAAACATTATTGTCGTATAAACAATTACTAGTTTCTTAAATAGCAAGCTAAAATGGATAATGGGCCTGCTTGGCGTACTTAATATCTCAGTGGCGTAGCCTGGATAAGATCAGTCGGGGGCTGGGTGGTGGGGCAAGATTTCCAACAAGGAGGAAAATTTACGATAGGATTACATGTGTGTTATGTTTTACTTTTTTTTCGTCACCACATGAGCGGGGGTTTGCTCTATATAATTATCAAAGATAACAGATCAAATATAATTACTTTAAAAAGAGACAACTATTCAGGGCTATATATCGCCCCCCCCCCCCTACAGGACCAGGAACGTAGCCGAGGGGAGGGGGGGGGCGTATTTTGAATAGCGAACCTCATTTCGTATCAGGAATAGCAACCCTCATTTTATATTATGAATAGCGACCCTTATTTCTTATTATGAATAGCGACCCCCTACTCCTATTATGAATAGCGACCCTCATTTCTTATTATGAATAGCGACCCTCATTTCTTATTATGAATAGCGACCCTCTACTCCTATTATGAATAGCGACCCTCTTCTTCTATTATGGATAGCGACCCTCTTCTCCTTTTATGAATAGCGACCCTCATTTCTTATTATGAATAATGACCCTTATGAATAATAACCCTTATGAATAACGACCCTCAATTTGCATTATGAATAGCGACCCTCATTTCGTATTATGAATAGCGACCCTCATTTCGTATTATGAATAGCGACCCTCTTTCTGTGTTATGAATACCGACCCTTTTGTAATATTATAAATAGGGACCCTTATGAATAACGACCCCGATTTCGTATTATGAATAGCGACCCTCTTCTAATATTATGAATACCGACCCTCTTCTTTGATTATGAATAGCGGTCCTTATGAATAATGACCCTTATGAATAATGACCCTTTTCTCCAATTATGGAAAGCGGACCTTATGAATAATAGACCTTATGAATAGCGGACCTTATGAATAGCGGTCCTTATGAATAGCGACATTGACCCACCATGACTGTGTTTTGTTTTGATTGTGATAATAGCGATATCCCTAAATGTTATAGAATGTAATGCGACCATTTGTACATATTACTTACTTACTTGGTTTACTTGGTTGTTGAGGCTTGAAGCATCAGCTTATGAGCCCATCTTGACAATTATAGCACTATTTACGTTGATAAGGGGGTATATTTGAGAGGAATGTGATGCCAATGCTTTTTATGTTCAGATTCAAAGCAGTTAATAAATGGCGCTTGGACTGTCTAAATTCAAATTTCCTTTCTTTTCTTGATTTGTTCTTTTTGTTTTAATATAGCCCGTTTAGATGTGCTTTGTTGTATGTGTTTGCTTTGATGATAAAAATGTCCTATCATGCAATGATTTTATTTCAACAAATCATTGGATTTGAATTCGCATCATACTTTTCGATACGCTAGAAAATGCCCACAAGCCTTACTTTCAAAATGACTGACAACGACTCAGTAGATTACAATAAATCGACTTTCATGTCAACAATTATTGAACAATAAAATTGCTGCCGTCTTCGTACGTTTGCAGGCAGAGGAAACTTAAAGGCCCCCAAGAAACAATAGGTTTAATCATTAGTCAGTTCAAGTTAGGGTTAGGATAATATACCAGTTGCTATGATATTCTGTTAATGTAGCATTAAGGGTTATATATAGTTGTCCTGTTAATACAACATGTAAGGTTATATATATATTTCACTGTGTGGTAATTCAGACGGGTTGATCTGTCATGGGGTAAAAATCCAAAGGATTTTAATGAGTATTGCATTATATTAGATTCATTCGAATAGTACAGGGAGCTCGTGTTCATGCTGCTGATGAGCTTTATTGTTCGAAAAAGATTAACACATACATTATTGGAAGATAACATGTTTCTAGGAGAATATCACCTAAATACTCGACACTAGATCTTCACTAGGCCCCCAGGAAAGAAACGTCTATGAATTTGAATATGTTAGTAAACGGTCTCTGGTCATGAATGATCTAGAAGAAGTACCAGTAGACAGCGGTGATTTGTTTGGCTTCTTGTAAAGAGATAAGCCATGGAATCTCTTTTACTTCGTGAGTTACTTTTGTCACAAACTGAATAACACAAAGGATATAATTCATGGAGTGTCTCACGCACAATGGAACGCCCTTCAGTATTGAAGGGATGCCAAAAAGAGGCACCACATAATCAATAGGAGAAACCCAAAAGAATTTAACTCTAAGAATACCAGGCAGAATAATGTATGGGGTTTACTTGCAGGGTCTGAAAAACAGTGCTTAATGCCTGGATACATTTGGCCTGCGATTGGTCTACGGAGCCCGTATTCTGCCCGTATCCTCTTTTCCGTGCGGCCTCCGTACGGAAGCAGGAGGCGGTCGTGAGATTTTCGTACGGATTCACGGGCTCCGCGGGGATCCACGGCGTCTACGATTTTGTTTCGCAGAAAGTTATGCCTGGATTACATTTGGCCTGCGATTAGTCTACGGAGCCCGTATTCTGCCCGTATCCCCTTTTCCGTGCGGCCTCCGTACGGAGGCAGGAGGCGGCCGTGAGATTTTCGTACGGATTCACAGGCTTCGCGGGGCTCCACAGCGTCTACGATTTTGTTTCGAAGAAAGTTAAACAACTTTGAAAAATCGTAAACCCGTAGTCCTAAAACATATCGTAGGTGTCAATGTACAATCCCCGCACGGGCATCGCGCGGAGGACTCGTGCTGATCGTGTAGCAAACGCGCGATTTTTCGGTGAACATGGAAGCAAAAAAACACTTAAAACACGGCACGGCGGCTGCACGGCCACCGCGCCTTCTCCGCTCAACCTTTGCACGGAAGCTGCACATGCTCCGTACGATCTCCGTGCGGAGGCTGTGGAGACTGCACGGCTACTGCGTTGAAATTGCACGATTTCCGTACAATCTCCGAGCATCCTCTGTACGCACAAACATCGTAGCCCGTAGCCTCCTACGATGCCCCCAAAATCGCGCGAAAAATCGTTGACTAATTTATCGTACGGCGCCCGGGGCAAATGTAATCCAGGCATTAAACAACTTTGAAAAATCGTAAGCCCGTAGTCCCTAAACATGTCGTAGGTGTCATTGTACAATCCCGGCAAGGGCATCGCGCGGAGGACTCGCGCTGATCGTGCAGCAAACGCGGTGAACATGGAGACAAAAACACTGAAAAAACGGCACGGCGGCTGCACGGCCAGCTCGCCTTCTCCGCGCAACCTTTGCACGGAAGCTGCACGGGTTCCGTACGATTTCCGTGCGGAAACTGCACAGCTACTGCGTTGAAATTGCACGATTTCCGTACAATCTCCGAGCAGCCTCTGTACGGATTTGCCCCGGCCTGCCCCCGAGGGCCAATAAAAGAAATGGCACGATGCTCGTAGATAATGTAAACAAAAAGATCGTAGCCTCCTACGATGCCCCCAAAATTGCACGAAAAATCGTAGACTAATTTATCGCACGGCGCCCGGGGCAAATGTAATCTAGGCATTAATGACATGGTATGAGTTTTCATTACAAAATTGTGCGTGAAACCAGATGAAAAAAAATCAATTGATCTACAATGGACTCGAATCGTGTTTTGCACCTCTCCCAAACAATGTACATATTTTCCTTTCATATTTTGGAATCATAGATAATAAAGTACAGTAACCCTTTACTGAGAGGCAAAATACGTCATGTAAGCGAGAAATAATCAAGTCCAGAAGGCTAAGCTGCTTTCATCGGTACTTGACAAAAGGAAAAGCCATGTGTCATTTTGAACACTGAATCTTGTATCTTGAACAGGTCAAAATTCAAAAGTACTTGCAAAATTCCCTATTTACTACAGAACTGAGCAGTGAGCACATATCTTTTCCAAATTAATGTATGTAAATGGTGTGACCATTAAAGTAGAAAAAGCTGGCTAAGGCAATAACTTGCAACGGAGACAATATTGTCCACGAAATTACGAACTTGTCTAATATATTGTATGAAGTGTATACATTCAAATTTGTAATCGAGGCTATGTTGTGATTACCTCATATGAAATTTAAGTATCCGAATTGAATTATGCTGCTCCATGGTCGCCAGAAGCCTGGGTGCAGATATTTAATTATTATGATAAAATTCACATATTCAGTCATCTAAGGAATATCTTTCTTCCAATGTAATCTATGTAATCGTGTCTCCCTAACGTGGTAGAAAAACATACAATGACATCTAAAAGGAAAGAGTTTCACGGGTCAGGCTATTTCATGACCCATGTGTAAACAAGAAATGTGTGTATGAGTTTTGCTGAAGTTTGGAATCTTTCAACTTAAAGGCATCGTTTAACAATGTTAAATCTGAGATGCACGGTCCTACGTGGTACCAGTATCTGTGATATTAGGGACTTTTAGATTTGCGTGGACTGATACGTGGTACTTCCATTCACGGCAGTGCTTTAACAGGACGTCGATCGTAGCATAGACCTATTGTCTTCGTGCGAATCTAAAAGTCCCTATTGTAATATTGAAGCCCTAAAAAAATCGCGCTTCAAAATTATCAAGAAGTGCCTGAAAAAAGTAAAAATCTTTGAGTGACCGGTTTTACCACACTCGTTTGTCCCAATAGACTGTAGTGTTATGAAAACCGTTTGGCAAACGCAAGATTTAGATTCGATCTCCAATCATAAATATCTTGATAATCAGACAGGTGATCGGCTTGCAAAAGTCATGGAGTTCATGACTGACCTAAAGATTGTTATAATTATCATTGCAGCATGAGCTAAATCCAGGATGTTGTTTCGGAATCCGACATATAGCTCCGTTTAGTCTCATTCGACAACGCCCCCTATCTTCAGAGTCCAGCAGCCTATAAACATGTTAGCCTATGGACTTTTACCTTCAAAATCGTTAATTTTTTATTTATTTTTTTGTAAACGAAAAGTACATCCATGATAGTTTAAAGATATGGAAAAGGTTCTTGTATTTTATATTTAGCAAAGCAATCTCACACACAAAATCACTATCAAGTGTCGTCTGATCTGCCGATTGCCGTCTGCTATATAGGCGAACTAGCTACGTTTGTGCTGGCGAAAATGAGACAACCGGAGCAATATGGACAAAGTTACCGGGTCCCTTTCATACAAAGTCCTGTTTCCTTTCCGTTCGATGGGGGGGGGGGGGGGTTGATCCCTTCTTGGATTTATATTTTATACAGTTTTGTGTCTTTCCTTAAGGGGCTTTCACACCGGGCCTTGCGTAGAGTTGCGTAGTGTTGCGTACCGACTACGTCGAGCGTACGCAACCCTACGCCGAACGTACGCAACCCTATGCCGGCCTACACATCTGTACACTGAGGGACGCAAATGGGTACGCGAGATGGACGAAAAAAATAAACATGTTAAATTCGTTCGCGTCCCTTCGGCGTAGACACTATACGCAGAAAGTACGCAAGTCTACGCAGCACTACGCTACTGTACGCCATGCCTACGCAATAGTACGCTACCCTACGCCAGTCCGACCACAGCACACAAGACGATGCTGATGGGTAATGTTTATATGGGTTCAGGGGCGGCCGAGCGACTTCCAAAGTGGGGGGGGGGCACCAACAAAAAGGGCACTTTCTGAAGAAAAAAGGGCACCTACAGTGGGAAATCTCAAAGCGAAAATATACAATTTTTTAGACATTGGTACATACCCCTGCATTGTGATTACATTACCAGGGATGATTTCAATATTTGTTTCTCTTCATACATCATACAAGATATCGCTTAAGCATCATACTTTCATTTGGGTGGGATGTCTGAATATGCATTTACGAGCGAGCGAAGCGAGCGAGAAAATGTTTAAAGATCTGCGAGGTCGCAGTGCGAAAAATTACATCTTATAAAGAGGAAAAAAGCCAATCGTGATGGGCTTATAAGCACATTCTCATAACGGAAGACTGAAAAGACCTTTGATGACTAACATAATTATATCATCTTTAAATGCGAGCGAGCGCAGCGAGCGAACTTTGGAGGAAATTGCTCTTAGTCGCTTTAAATAAGGGGCATGTTTAATGATTTCATGAAAAGGGGACAATTATCGAAAGGGATAAGACACTTATTAGAAAAGAAAAGAAGCACGTGTCAAAGTACAAAGGATAATTATAAGAGGTGAACATGAGGCATTTTTTTCACCTGAAAAGGGGCACTCACCTGATGAAAAAGAGGCGTTTACGAAAATGGGAAATAGGCATTTGTTGACAGAAAAAGGGCACCCATCAGATTTTGATAGGGGCATTTATAAGAGGTGAAAAGGGGACAGGTCCCTTATTAGAAAGGAAAAGGGGCACGTATCATTATTAAAAAGGGAATTATCAGAGGTGAAAAGAGGCACTGACCAGATATGAAAAGGGGCACTTATGAAAATGTAAAAGGGGCACTTATAATAAAGGAAAATATGCATTTGTTGAATGAAAAGGGGGCACCGTTCAAATTTAAAAAAAGGGCAGTTATGAGAAGGGGAGGGAGCTTTTTCTTTTTAATGGGGGCACTTATCATAAGGAAAAGGGGCACTTATTAGAAAGGGAAAGCGGTAGTTATGAGAAGGGGAAGGAGCTCTCTCTTTTTAATGGGGGCACTTATCATAAGGAAAAGGGGCACTTATTAGAAAATAAAAGGGGCACATGTTAAAATTAAAGGTGTGCTCATCCGAGTTTAAAAAAGGGGTAGTTATTAAAAGGAGAAGGGGCACTTCTTACAAAGGAAAAAAGGGGCAGTTGTCAAAGTAAAAGGAGCACCTCTCAGTTTTGAATAGGGCAATTATCAGAGGTGAAGGGGGCACTTCTCGTACCTGAAAAGAGGCACTTACTAGAGATTAAAAAGGGCACTTATTAAAGATAATTTCAAGATTTATGAGAATGGAAAATGGACACTTATTGCAAAGGAAAATGGGAACATGTCGAAGGAAAAGGGGCACGTGTCAAAAATAAAAAGGGCACTCGTCAGAGGTGAAAAGGGGGGAAGGGGCACTTTTATTTAGTAATAGGGGCACTTGTCAAAGTAAAAGGGGCACTTTTCCTATGTAAAAGGGGCACTTCTTACAAAATAAAAGGGGCACTTTTCCTATGTAAAAAGGGGCACTTTTGGGGTATCTGAAAAAGTGGGGGGGGCACTGTGCCCCCCCCCCCCCCCTGCCCCCCCCCCCGGGAGAACCGCCTCTGTATGGGTTTAAATAAACTGTAAATCATAAGAACTTTTTAATCAGTGTTTCAGGGTAATGAAAGGTTGTTATTGTTGTGATTTTTAATTCATGATGTATCTTGTGATTATGTCCATGTTTAATAAAATTTCAAAGTCTTGTTAAATTATACACACTTTAATTTCCAAAGTGTCAGCTAGAGTTTATTGTCAGTTTTTAGGCTGTTTTTATCATTATGGTTACAATTACTTCGTGGTTCGGTTAAAGTAATGTAATTTGTGTTAGTTATTTTCATTTAAACTTCATGGTTTAAATTTCACAGTGCTAGCAGGAGTTTACATTTCGGATTTTTTTTTTATCTGACAGTCATTATTACTGAAATTATAACTTCATGATAAAGTATACGGTAGTTATGTTCATGTCTAATAACATGTAACGTCTTTCAAATGTCACAATTTTCAAACTGATTTTATTAAAGTATTCATTACCTCATGGTAAAGTTATAGTTGTGTATTAAAACATGCAAACGTTTGTGTAAATCCAGAGTGTCAGCAGGAGTGTGCTTGATACACTTCTTGTTATAAAAAAACTGTACATTAGTGCATTAAAGTTGGAGTATTTACAAGAATACCAGTCATGTTAATTTCTTCACATCTAAGTGAAATTTCTTTTCTGTTTACAAATAATCTCGCCCTTTTAGTATTTTGGTTTTGAAATCAGCATCAATGTTTTGTAATACTTGAATGTTAAACTCTTAAATTTAAAAATTTGATAGAAATTTAGAGGGCATTACAGTATTTTCTTTTATATACCTGAATGTAAACTTGGCAGGGGGGGGGGGGTTAAACCGCCGAAACACCTCTCTCTCCTTAGATCCAACACTGTATTTATAATTATTTTGAAGGAAAATTATATTTTTGTTTACATGTGTGCGTTCTCACATTTATTCTTTTCATGAAGAAAAAGTGTTTCTTTGACTTTATTTTGTATTCTTAATGTTACAAGCTATTTCTGACTGACATGTTTTGATTTGTTATGGTTTATTCAATTTGTGATTTTGACATCTTAAGCTGTTGAAATAAAATTTAAAAAAGAGATAAGATTCACAAACTGATGCGAAATGTTATTATGTTTTGTGGGAATCTGTATGTATTTGTGTGTGTTTATTTGCTTGTGTGTACGTTTGTGATCCTGTTTTTATGTTTGTAATATAATTTTGTTTGATTGAAATGAGGGCCAAGGGCCCAACCAAATGTAATTCCAACAGCAGTGATGTAAGAAGAAATGAATGCCATGTCTTCAGTTGTTTTATGTTAAGGAGTGTTTTGTAACCCACTATCACCCTATTCCATAAAATGTCAGTCTGTCACTTTATTAGTTTAAATGCCCGCGGGCTTAGAAAAAGAGACAAAAGAAGTCAAGTATTTCGATGGTTTACATGTCAAAAAGCCAATGAAATTTTCATCCAAGAAACTTATTGGACATCAGATATAGAAAACACTGTTAAGAATGAATGGCGCGGATCATGTTATTTTTCTCATGGGTCTAATCATTCGTCGGGAGTTGCCATCCATTTTTATCAGACATTTAATGTAGATACAGTTCATGTAAAGCAAAATGATGGTGGAATGTTGCTTCTAAAAGTAAATATTGATACAATGAACTATACTCTTGTCAATGTGTATGCACCCACACAGAAACAAATTAGGGAAGGATTTTTAAAGAACTTACAACACACTCTTATTACAAGCGATGTAAACAAAAATGATTATAATCTAATATTGGGTGGAGATTGGAACTGTGTAGAAAATGTGCATTATGATGTTCAAGGTACCAGAAGCAAATCTTATAAAAAGCCTCGAAACTTTTGTAAATTGTTAAAACGATATCCTGTGTGATATTTGGAGAAGAACAAACCCACTCAGTAGACATTTTACATGGCGAAATTCTTCTCTAAAATTAGCATGAAGACTAGACTATTGACTTGTAAACAAGAACGTTCAGGTTAAGGTGGCCAAAGCAGATATTAGACCGGCAATACGTGCCGACCATAATGCAATATCCCTCAGGATCAGCATATGGCTCCGGTTAGTCTCATTTCACAACGCCCCTTATCGTCAGAGCATGATCTGAGTCGGCAGCCTAACATGTTAGCCTATGGACGTTTTTTTAAAAAATCGTTAAAAATTCATTTTTTGTTTAAACAAAAAGCACATCCACCCCGACGTACGTTATCACTAGCTCTTTCATTGGAGCCCTCATGTCTCATTGACTTTTGAAAATTCACCCACCGTAATTTTTCAAAATAGGTTGCAAGCTCGTCATTGCCTATAATACACGTGTGAAACAAGTCTAACTTTGGACTCAGTTTACCAAGCGATTTGAAGGTTATAGGTCGAGCACACGAAACATAAAAAGCATAAATTATCATAGATCACTTCTGCCTATTTCATTATGTCCATTTCATCCAACCCCCCACCGTAATTTTTCCATTTAGTAAAAGCAAACATTTTGCCGAGTTTAGCAAAAACATGAATATTCATGAACGGTCAGACAATACAGCCTTTATAGTACGTAACGTATAGTGAATGGAATGGGCGATGATCCGTTCAGGAGGCAGAGGTCAGTGGTTTGTGCTGGCAATGTTCACGCGAGCGAAAATGAGACAATCGGAGCAATATGGGGCGGCCGAGCGACTTCCAAAGTGGGGGGGGGGGGGCACCAACAAAAAAGGGCACTTTCTGAAGAAAAAAGGGCACCTACAGTGGGAAATCTCAAAGCGAAAATATACAATTTTTTAGACATTGGTACATACCCCCGCATTGTGATTACATTATCAGGGATGATTTCAATATTTGTTTCTCTTCATACATCATACAAGATATCGCTTAAGCATCATACTTTCATTTGGGTGGGATGTCTGGATATGCATTTACGAGCGAGCGAAATAAATGAAAAAAATAAATAAAAAGGGCACTCGTCAGAGGTGAAAAGGGGGGAAGGGGCACTTTTATTTAGTAATAGGGGCACTTGTCAAAGTAAAAGGGGCACTTTTCCTATGTAAAAGGGGCACTTCTTACAAAATAAAAGGGGCACTTTTCCTATGTAAAAGGGGGCACTTTTGGGGTATCTGAAAAAGTGGGGGGGGGCACTGTGCCCCCCTGCCCCCCCGGGAGAACCGCCTCTGCTCAGAATTAGAGTAAAAGAAAATAAGACCGGTCCAGGATACTTGAAAATGAACACCAGTATTTTGAGTGATGAGAAATATCAAAATCTGGTTCAGGAAAAGAACCATTCTCCCTCTGAAATGTGGGAATTGTTGAAAATAAAAATACGTGAGTTTACACAGAAATTTTGTAAAAAGAAAATGGTTAAGAAGAAAAACAGAAAAGAAATACAGGAAAAGGTCGAGACTCTCGAAAAATAGACTGATGTAAATAAGAATAATATTGATACAAAAAAGAACTATGTATCATAAAAAGTAGAATTACAAAGAATTTATAAATTTGAATCTAAAGGTGCAGGTGTAAGGGCTAGAGTGAAATGGGTGGAGGAAGGAGAAAGAAGTACAAAGTATTTCCTTAGCTTGGAAAAAAGGAACGCTTCTCAAAAGGGAATAACCCATTTATCTTCAATAAATGGGAAAAGAGTACTAAACAAAGAAAATTACATTTTAAAAGAAACAGTGACATTTTATAGTGCGCTATATACAAATGAAAACCTAGATTATGATCTTATTAAAGATTATGTTCACTCACAAAATATATCACTTCTTAATAGTAATGATAAAAACTCATGTGAAGGTCTGTTAACAATTGCAGAATGTAAACACGCAATTTTCTCTATGCAGACAAAAAAAGCAACCGGTTGCGATGGAATCCCTGTAGAATTTTATTAGGTATTTTGGGTTGACCTAAATCACATTCTTGTGGATGCCTTGAATGAGTGTTATGCTAACAAAGCTATGTCAAATACTCAAAGGAAAGCATTCGGTGTTATTGATATGCTTTTTGTAAATAACTGTATAGAGAAATTGAACTTTGGTCCGTCGTTTCGAAAGTGGGTGGAGGTTCTTTACACAGACATTTCAAGTTCAGTCATTGTAAATGGATGGATATCAGATACGTTCCCAGTCAAGAGAGGGATTCGTTGTATATGTTTAATTTACCAAACGAATCGTGAGGGGCCCGTCCCGTTCGGAGCCCGCAAGGGACCCGTAAGTTGCACTACTGGCCCTTTACAGGCTTTCTACGGCCTAACGGTGAGATCAAAACGCCGGGAGAATTGGGAGCAGCCAACTCGGCACCACGGCGCCCGTACCGCTTAAAAAACTGTCCCGGCGCCCGTAGTAACTTTACGGCAGCCAGCCGGACACCGGCCGAAAGTTCCCAAAATGTCTGTTTTTACTACCCGTACGGGCCCCGGAGTGTATGTGTGAAAACCCCATAAGCAACGGATAAATACTGGTGAATGGAAATAATTCACCATCATCTTCACTTCCATTACCGTGGTCACCAAGATCATTAAAATACTGGATACATCACCGTCGTCGCCGTCCATTATTTCACTTACGAATATTATTAATTATTTTGTAGTAAGGAATAAGTAATAAGGGATAATGTGTCATAAAACATGTAAAACGTTGACTGTTTGTCTTTCTTTGGGCAAGACTATTTCACTCCTTGAAAATGTTTTCTACGTAGTTTCATGTAAATGTATGTCCGTTAAAAAACGAACAGAACAAACGTATCCACCCTCCATTTCAGAGGGAGAGGGAAGGGGAGAAGAATGCACTCGCTTTATATTGATTGAAACGCTGATGATTGATGATTGTTGATGAAAAAGAAAAGAAAAGAGAAGAAGAGATTGAAGCCAAACAATGGAATAGGAACGACAAATATTTGAATGACGTTGAATATTTGCATTACGATTTTGTTCACTCCACAGGACTTTGGAACTTATTGAAAACGCCCATTGCGATTATGAATGTGAAGGGGAAAAAAAATCGGCGTAGTGTTTACTTATGCTTGTAACTTGCAAAATACAACCTGACTATCTGCTACGAAAGGTTTAGATTCTTAATCGAAACATTCCGAAATCGAGCGTAATGAGAGAAGTAGACGATTGCAATACACCTGCGCTAGATTAGGTGGTCTGATAAACTGGTGCTACTTCAAGTATGGAGGACATAAATCAACAACTTCATGAGGCATTACTGAGGGGTAAAATCAAGACAGTCAAAAAACTGCTCAAACAAGGTTCTAACATAAACCACACATACGAAGATGGAAACACCCCCTTAAATCTTGCTGCATCACTCGGACGTCTTAAAGCATTGGAAGTTATACTAAGTCATGGAGCTAATATGGACAAAGAAGACAAGGACGGCTACTCTGCACTAATGAGCGCTGTAAGGAACGGTCATCTTAATGTTGTTAAATACTTTATCAGTCAGGGTGCAAAAGTGAATCAGGGCAATACTAAAGGCTTGACTCCTTTATTTGTTGCAGCTGGGAACGGTAAACTTGATGTAGTGAAATATCTCATCAGTCAAAGAGCTGAAGTGAATAAGGGAGAAAAGAGAGGTATGAGTGCATTATGCAGTGCTGCAATCAAGGGTCATCTTGATGTCACCAAATATCTCATCAGTCAAGGAGCTGAGGTGAATAGGGGGGATAATGAGAGTGTGACTGCATTACAACTTGCTGCTCATGAGGGTCATCTTGATGTCACCAAATATCTGATCAGTCAAGGAGCTGAGGTGAATAGGGGAAATAATGACGGTAGGACTGCATTACACGGTGCTGCTCAGAATAGTCATCTTGATGTCACCAAATATCTGATCAGTCAAGGAGCTGAGGTAAATGGCGGAATCAATGATGGGTCGACTGCATTACACTTTGCTGCTCAGAATGGTCATCTTGAAGTCACCGAATATCTGATCAGTCAAGGAGCTGAGGTAAATGGGGGAATCAATGATGGGTCGACTGCATTGCAACTTGCTGCTCATGAGGGTCATCTTGATGTCACCAAATATCTGTTCAGTCAAGGAGCTGAGGTGAATGGGGGAAATAATGATGGCTGGACTGCATTACATAGGACTGCTTCCATTGGTCATCTTGAAGTCACCAAATACCTGATCAGTCAAGGAGCTGAGGTGAATGAGGGAGATAATGAGGGTTCTACTGCATTAGAAGTTGCTGCTCAGAATGGTCATCTTGATGTCACCAAATATCTGAACAGTCAAGGTGCTGAGGTGAATAGAAGGAATAATGATGTCTGGACTGCATTATATAGGGCTGCTTTCAATGGTCATCTTGAATTCACCAAACATCTGATCAGTCAAGGAGCCGAAGTGAATAGGGAAAATAATAACGGTTGGACTGCATTACGCACTGCGGCTTCCAAAGGTCATCTTGATGTCACCAAATATCTGATCAGTCAAGGAGCCGAAGTGAATAGGGGAAATAATGAAGGTAGGACTGCATTACACGGTGCTGCTCAGAATAGTCATCTTGATGTCACCAAATATCTGATCAGTCAAGGAGCTGAGGTTAATGGCGGAATCAATGATGGGTCGACTGCATTACACTTTGCTGCTCAGAATGGTCATCTTGAAGTCACCGAATATCTGATCAGTCAAGGAGCTGAGGTAAATGGGGGAATCAATGATGGGTCGACTGCATTGCAACTTGCTGCTCATGGGGGTCATCTTGATGTCACCAAATATCTGTTCAGTCAAGGAGCTGAGGTGAATGGGGGAAATAATGATGGCTGGACTGCATTACATAGGACTGCTTCCATTGGTCATCTTGAAGTCACCAAATACCTGATCAGTCAAGGAGCTGAGGTGAATGAGGGAGATAATGAGGGTTCTACTGCATTAGAAGTTGCTGCTCTGAATGATCATCTTGAAGTCACCGAATATCTGATCAGTCAAGGAGCTGAGGTAAATGGGGGAATCAATGATGGGTCGACTGCATTGCAACTTGCTGCTCATGAGGGTCATCTTGATGTCACCAAATATCTGTTCAGTCAAGGAGCTGAGGTGAATGGGGGAAATAATGATGGCTGGACTGCATTACATAGGACTGCTTCCATTGGTCATCTTGAAGTCACCAAATACCTGATCAGTCAAGGAGCTGAGGTGAATGAGGGAGATAATGAGGGTTCTACTGCATTAGAAGTTGCTGCTCAGAATGGTCATCTTGATGTCACCAAATATCTGAACAGTCAAGGTGCTGAGGTGAATAGAAGGAATAATGATGTCTGGACTGCATTATATAGGGCTGCTTTCAATGGTCATCTTGAATTCACCAAACATCTGATCAGTCAAGGAGCCGAAGTGAATAGGGAAAATAATAACGGTTGGACTGCATTACGCACTGCGGCTTCCAAAGGTCATCTTGATGTCACCAAATATCTGATCAGTCAAGGAGCCGAAGTGAATAGGGGAAATAATGAAGGTAGGACTGCATTACACGGTGCTGCTCAGAATAGTCATCTTGATGTCACCAAATATCTGATCAGTCAAGGAGCTGAGGTTAATGGCGGAATCAATGATGGGTCGACTGCATTACACTTTGCTGCTCAGAATGGTCATCTTGAAGTCACCGAATATCTGATCAGTCAAGGAGCTGAGGTAAATGGGGGAATCAATGATGGGTCGACTGCATTGCAACTTGCTGCTCATGGGGGTCATCTTGATGTCACCAAATATCTGTTCAGTCAAGGAGCTGAGGTGAATGGGGGAAATAATGATGGCTGGACTGCATTACATAGGACTGCTTCCATTGGTCATCTTGAAGTCACCAAATACCTGATCAGTCAAGGAGCTGAGGTGAATGAGGGAGATAATGAGGGTTCTACTGCATTAGAAGTTGCTGCTCTGAATGATCATATTGATGTCACCAAATATCTGATCAGTCAAGGAGCTAAGGTGAAAAGGGGAGATAACAGAGGTAGGACTGCATTACACAGTGCTGCTCACGAGGGTCATCTTGATGTCACCGAATATCTGATCAGTCAAGGAGCTAAGGTGAATATGGAAACTAATGAAGGTTGGACTGCATTACACGGAGCTGCTGAGGCGGGTCATCTTCATGTCACCAAATATTTGATCAGTCAAGGAGCTGGTGTGAATAAGGGAGCTAATGAAGGTACGACTGCATTACAACTAGCTGCTCAGAATGGTCATCTTGATGTCACGAAATATCTGATCAGTCAGGAAGCTGAGGTGAATACGGGAGATAATGAGGGTAGGATTGCATTACACTTTGCTGCAATCAAGGGTCATCTTGATGTCACCGCATACTTGATCATTTAAGGAGCTGAGGTGAATAAAAGAGATGACAGAGGTAGGACTGCATTACGCAATGCTGCTCCAAAAGGTCATCTTGATGTCACCAAATATCTGATCAGTCAAGGAGCTAAAGTGAATATGGGAGATAATGAGGGTGTGACTGCATTACACTTTGCTGCTCAGGAGGGTCATCTTGATGTCACCGAATATCTCATCAGTCAAGGAGCTGAGGTGAATGGCGGAATCAATGATGGGTCGACTGCATTACACTTTGCTGCTCAGAATGGTCATCTTGAAGTCACCGAATATCTGATCAGTCAAGGAGCTGAGGTAAATGGGGGAATCAATGATGGGTCGACTGCATTGCAACTTGCTGCTCATGGGGGTCATCTTGATGTCACCAAATATCTGTTCAGTCAAGGAGCTGAGGTGAATGGGGGAAATAATGATGGCTGGACTGCATTACATAGGACTGCTTCCATTGGTCATCTTGAAGTCACCAAATACCTGATCAGTCAAGGAGCTGAGGTGAATGAGGGAGATAATGAGGGTTCTACTGCATTAGAAGTTGCTGCTCTGAATGATCATATTGATGTCACCAACTATCTGATCAGTCAAGGAGCTAAGGTGAAAAGGGGAGATAACAGAGGTAGGACTGCATTACACAGTGCTGCTCACGAGGGTCATCTTGATGTCACCGAATATCTGATCAGTCAAGGAGCTAAGGTGAATATGGAAACTAATGAAGGTTGGACTGCATTACACGGAGCTGCTGAGGCGGGTCATCTTCATGTCACCAAATATTTGATCAGTCAAGGAGCTGGTGTGAATAAGGGAGCTAATGAAGGTACGACTGCATTACAACTAGCTGCTCAGAATGGTCATCTTGATGTCACGAAATATCTGATCAGTCAGGAAGCTGAGGTGAATACGGGAGATAATGAGGGTAGGACTGCATTACACTTTGCTGCAATCAAGGGTCATCTTGATGTCACCGCATACTTGATCATTCAAGGAGCTGAGGTGAATAAAAGAGATGACAGAGGTAGGACTGCATTACGCAATGCTGCTCCAAAAGGTCATCTTGATGTCACCAAATATCTGATCAGTCAAGGAGCTAAAGTGAATATGGGAGATAATGAGGGTGTGACTGCATTACACTTTGCTGCTCAGGAGGGTCATCTTGATGTCACCGAATATCTCATCAGTCAAGGAGCTGAGGTGAATGGCGGAATCAATGATGGGTCGACTGCATTACACTCTGCTGCTCAGAATGGTCATCTTGAAGTCACCGAATATCTGATCAGTCAAGGAGCTGAGGTAAATGGGGGAATCAATGATGGGTCGACTGCATTGCAACTTGCTGCTCATGGGGGTCATCTTGATGTCACCAAATATCTGTTCAGTCAAGGAGCTGAGGTGAATGGGGGAAATAATGATGGCTGGACTGCATTACATAGGACTGCTTCCATTGTCATCTTGAAGTCACCAAATACCTGATCAGTCAAGGAGCTGAGGTGAATGAGGGAGATAATGAGGGTTCTACTGCATTAGAAGTTGCTGCTCTGAATGATCATATTGATGTCACCAACTATCTGATCAGTCAAGGAGCTAAGGTGAAAAGGGGAGATAACAGAGGTAGGACTGCATTACACAGTGCTGCTCACGAGGGTCATCTTGATGTCACCGAATATCTGATCAGTCAAGGAGCTAAGGTGAATATGGAAACTAATGAAGGTTGGACTGCATTACACGGAGCTGCTGAGGCGGGTCATCTTCATGTCACCAAATATTTGATCAGTCAAGGAGCTGGTGTGAATAAGGGAGCTAATGAAGGTACGACTGCATTACAACTAGCTGCTCAGAATGGTCATCTTGATGTCACGAAATATCTGATCAGTCAGGAAGCTGAGATGAATACGGGAGATAATGAGGGTAGGACTGCATTACACTTTGCTGCAATCAAGGGTCATCTTGATGTCACCGCATACTTGATCATTCAAGGAGCTGAGGTGAATAAAAGAGATGACAGAGGTAGGACTGCATTACGCAATGCTGCTCCAAAAGGTCATCTTGATGTCACCAAATATCTGATCAGTCAAGGAGCTAAAGTGAATATGGGAGATAATGAGGGTGTGACTGCATTACACTTTGCTGCTCAGGAGGGTCATCTTGATGTCACCGAATATCTCATCAGTCAAGGAGCTGACGTGAATAAGGGAGATAATGACGGTTGGACTGCATTACGCAGTGCTGCTTCCTTTGGCTATCTTGATGTGATCAAATATCTGATCAGTCAAGGAGCTGAAGTGAATAAGAGAGGTAATGATGGTAGGACTGCATTACACATTGCTGCTCAGAAGGGTCGTCTTGATGTCACCGCATACTTGATCATTCAAGGAGGTGAGGTGAATAGGGGAGCTAATGACGACTGGACTGCATTACACAGTGCTGCTCACGAGGGTCATCTTGATGTCACCAAATATCTGATCAGTCAGGAAGCTGAGGTGAATAGGGGAGATAGTGACGATTGGACTGCATTACACAGTGCTGCTTTCAATGGTTATCTTGATGTGACCAAATATCTGATCGGCCAGGAAGCTGAGGTGAATAGGGGAGATAATGAAGGTGTGACTGCATTACACAGTGCTGCTCAGCAAGGTCATCTTGAGGTCACCAAATATCTGATCAGTCAAGGAACTGGTGTGAATAAGGGAGCTAATGACGGTACGACTGCATTACAACTAGCTGCTCAGAATGGTCATCTTGATGTCACCGAATACCTGATCAGTCAGGAAGCTGAGGTGAATAGGAGAGCTAATGACGGTACGACTGCATTACAACTAGCTGCTCAGAATGGTCATCTTGATGTCACCGAATATCTGATCAGTCAGGAAGCTGAGGTGAATAGGGGAGCTAATGACGGTGTGACTGCATTACACAGTGCTGCTCAGCAGGGTCATCTTGTAGTCACGAAATATCTGATCAGTCAAGGAGCTAAGGTGAATAAGACTGACAATGGTGGCCACACTGCATTATTACGAGCAGCTGTTTATGGTCGTGCTCTTGTTGCCAAATTCTTGTTAGGCATACCAGCGCACATACACCTAGACCACACGATCTCTTTCACAGAGTTGCATACTGCTTCAGAGAGAGGTGACTTTGATGAGGTGAAGGCCCTCATTAGTCAAGGAGCAGGGGTTGATAGGGCCGATACGTTCGGTTGGACAGCCCTTCACATTGCTTCAATGAATGGGCATCTCCACCTTGTAGAATATCTGCTCTTTCAAGGAGCGGAGATAAATTCTAGCAATTCGTTTGGTAAGACAGCTTTGCATAGTGCAGCCAAATATGGACGTATGGATGTCTTAAAATGTCTCATCACCCAGGGCGCCGAGATGAATAAGCCTGATGACCTTGGATATACTGCCCTACATCATTCCATTGGATGCGGAAGCAGGGATGTCATAGAATATTTGATCAGTCAAGGAGCACAGGTGAATGCAGTTGATGAAGATGGAACTGCAGCCTTGCATGTGGCTGCACATCACGGTAACCTTAATACGGTAAAGCTTCTCCGAATTCACGGAGCGGAAGTTGATCAAAGAAGTGGGAGTGTTAGTTTGGTCTTACGCTTTGATGCATATTATGGCCATTATGATGTCGCAAAAGGTTTGCATAATTACTTATCTAATACAAATGGTGCATCGATCGAAAAGTTCCCCATACTAAAGAATACTTACGAAAACGATCCCCTGGCTGAAACCAAAAACGCCCACGGGCAAGATGGAGATGGTGCTCAGACTTCTCGGAGTGGAATGATTCTTTTGCATAGCCCACATTATCCGTTGGATCTCGATTTCAGAGATTGGATTCTTAGTAAACCGAGACGCACAGTCGGATGCACCCCGTTGGACTGTGCTGTAGAGCTCGGCAGATTGGGAGTCACAAGATATCTGGTAAGTCAAGGAGCTGATGTGAATGATGTCAATACTGTTGGTTGGACTGCTCTTCACTTCGCAGCACAAACCGAACACCTTCATCTCGTCGATTATCTGATCAGTGAGGGATCTGAAATAGATAAGGGAAATATTCATGATATCACTCCCTTACATGTTGCTGCATTCATGGGCCATAGTCAAATCACAGATCTTCTGATTATCAGAGGAGCTGATATCAACCGAGGTACCATCGTCACGGGTTCGACGGCCTTGCATTTCAGTACACAGAATGGTCAACTTGATGTCATCAACTCACTTCTTAGCCATGGAGCCGATGTTACAAGGGCAGATAAGGATGGCTGGACTGCCTTGCACATTGCTGCACAGAATGGCCACCTTGATGTCACCAAATGTCTACTTCAAAATCGTCCTGATGTAAATAAGGGCACGAATAAAGCATTGACTGCATTACATTTGGCCGCTGCAAATGGACATGTTGATGTCACGAGATGTTTGGTGGAGGATGGGGCAAAAGTGAATGAATCTAAACCGGATGGTTGTACAGCCTTACATCTAGCTGCAGAACAAGGCCGTCTTCATGTCACAAAGTATTTGCTAACGCAAGGAAGAAATGTGAATATGGGTGACAGAAATGGCTACACTCCTTTGCACTTTGCTGCTATGAAGGATGACCTCGATATTGTTAAGGTCCTGCTTGAGGAAGGAGCCCTAGTTGATGTAAGGGATGCCAATGGACAGACCCCACTCCATCTATCTTCAAAGAAAGGAACTGCCAACTCTTTCGACTTCTTAGCAGAGCATGCAAAGGTGTGTAATATATCCTTCCTCTGCATAGTAAAGAGCCAATATAACTAATAAACAAGTGTCAAATTACGATTTTGAAAATGTATATTAATAGATACAAACATAGCTAAATGGAATTTATTCGAATCCATATGTTTATAGGCTTAGATATGAACACATTCAGGTTCCACTAAGTGTAGGCTAATGAGAATTCAAGAAAGTGTTTCTTAATAATTATTTAGCCATTAAAAGCTAGTTTAAAGTCCACTTGATGCTGCCAGTGCTCTATTTAAAAGAATCTGCCTAAAATGTAAAATTTACACACTCTTTTTCTTTTATAGATAAATGGAACTCTCGATCACCGCGATGTTGAAGGATTGACTGCCATTCACCTCGCCACTCAAAATGGCCACACATCGGTTGTCGAGTCGCTGGTTTCCCATGGAGCTTCCTTGAACATCCAGTCGCACGATGGAAAGACCTGTCTTCATGAAGCCATCATACTTTCTGATCACATGAGCAGAACAGAGCAAACAAAAGCGAGACCCCAACAGGTAAAGACGACTTAAAATTGACCTAGCACGGACAACGTGGCCCTACCTCCATATATCGACAATTAACACTTGCCCGGTATGGTGGCATACGTTTGTCATACAACCTTCAGCGGAAAAAAAATCTTTTAAAAGTTATATGGTAAAACCTTTATCCATTTCAATCCCTCTTTTGTTTTTCTTTCTTTTTTACGAACGAGAGCACAAGAATCAGGGCGGATATTTTATCAATTAAGATAGACGAAAGATTTATCGAACTTTTTAAGTAGATCAAATCTTGGTAACATTCCTTGATCTACCCATTGCTTTAATTCAGATCTCAGAAGACTTCAATCGGCAAGAGCTTTTCCGAAAGAAGGCGGCTTTGGTCTTATACATTCTGGAGCACGGCGGAAAGATGGACATGAGGGATGTTGAAGGCAAACTACCAATCCACTATGCTACCAATGAAGTTATCCGACAGATGATATTTTCAAGGTAAGGAAATCTTTATTCACAAGCTCAATATTTCGCTGACTAACGGGCCAGTTCGGAGATAATATCTTTATGTGGTTAGATAAAGGTTATTAAACCAAAATTGTAGAACACATCGAAATGAGTGCTGGATAAATGTTCACAATTATAGTCATTATTCATTTATACACCGATGGTAAATTCTATGAAAGGCTCACACAAATGGACGTCTTCCTATACAGTGCGTCCCAAAAAAAAACTATACACTTTTGAAATGGCTGCCGAATAAAAAAATATATTATTCTGGGGGGAAAGTTTTATATGTATGTAAAGCTCATAAACTCAACTTTCATATGACACCAAAAAGTCTGAAAATAAGTTATGCTTGAGTGAGCACTGGTCACTTTTGTAAAGGGTATGGAAATTAGGTTGCGCAGGAATTGGCCTTCCAATTTGTGAGAGGTAAATCCTTTGAAGCTTACGGAATTGAGGATGATATGACTAATTTGTGATCAATTGTGGTGAGTTTGGGTTTGGGTGAAATTTGTGGTTTATGGGATTAACATTTTATGCATGAGTGAACAGGAATTGCATTTGTTATTACCGTAGACTCAGTGGTGTGTTCATGGGAGTCAGGACGGGGTGATGGTACATGGTGCAGGGGAGGTGAAATGTAGGGTAGGACTTTGTTGGGGGAGATGAAGAGGACATGTATGCCCCTCCCCCTCTCTCTCTCTCTCTCTCTGTTTGGATGTGCTTGTGCATATCTTGATAATTCATTAGACAATCAACATTCAGCTAACATCACTTAATCAATAATGTACGGTATCAGTCAATCGGTCAATCAATTAATCAATCAAGCATTAAATCACCATTCAGTATTTCAATCAATTTAATCATTCAATAAATTAATCATAATTAATCAATAACTCAGTCAATCAATCAATCTATCAACCAGTCATTTTAGCACTTGAGTTTCTGTAAATGGTAAATGGTAACCTGAAGAATAAGTAGCCAACATCTGTGATATTCCTTTTTTCAACAAACCGTATTTGAATAATCAATTTACATAATCCCCAGCTGGTTTTTAGGTAAATCAATGAGCTGTTCAACTAATCTTACAATAACTGAAATGTGGGGTGAAGGTTTTTATTCAAAGCCACAGATGTAAAAAAATAAAAGTGTGTAAGATGGAAATTACAACATGTACCATCACCCCATCCTGACTCCCATGAACACACCACTGAGTCTACCAGAGAAAGTTACAATGCTACAATAAAAAATGAAATTCCTGTTCACTCATGCATAAAAGTTTGGTCTGATAAACCATGTAATTTACTCAGCAAATCACGAATGTATCATATCACCCTCGATTTTGTAAGCACCAAAGGATTTACCTCTCACAAATTGGAAGGCTAATTCCTGCGCAACCTAATTTTCATACACTTTACAAAAGTGACCAGTGCTCACCCAAGCATTAATTATTTTTCAGACTTTTTGGTGTCATATGAAAGTTGAGTTTATGAGCTTTCCATACATATAAAACTTTTCCCCAAAAATTATATATTTTTTTATTCAGCAGCCATTTTAAAAGTGTATAGTTTTTTTGGGGACGCACTGTAGAGGAAAAACAAAGTGTATCCATGAAACACCTCCATCCCGTTGGCAGTGATTATTATAAAATGCTTAGAGTGAGACTTATCCATGTTTGAAAGATATGTGGATATTTAGGGGTCGTTTGTACATGGGCTATCTTCGGAGAATACTAACATTGGCATACTGGAGAAGGAAAATCGTTATTCGCTTGCAGACAGTAAAGTTTATTTGACCATTGTTATGAATTTGTTATTTGTCGCTGTGCGGCTAATTTTTCCGTATAATTTTTGGATGTTTGTCAACGAACGCCCTGTAAGAAGTGGCTAATTTCGGTAAACGTCATGCAAACCTTTTGTTTGAAAGCAATTAAAACTATGGTCACAGCCCCCAAAAGTAGCCTGCTTGGCGGGTGGGCGGCGAGTTTTTAGCCAATTTCGTCCAGGCACCGCTTTTTAGGGCATCGCTCGGTCGCCGGTGAAGTTTTAGCGTGGAGTTAAAATTCGGCGGCGCCTGCTCACTTTTCACTCGGCGCCCTGGACTAGCGGCTAGTCTCCTGGATGTGTCGGTCTCATTTGTCTGCCTTAACATTGCCAAACGAGGTGTTTCTTAGGAAACTTCTCTTGCATTAATTACGATCTCTCAGCTTACCTATTCCGTTCTTAATGAGTAAAAGAAAACATTTTCTATATTCATATTATGACTGACTATGATGAACAAAAGCTATTTCATTTTTTACACGATGTGATTTTAAATCGAAGCCACCAGTACTACTAATGACTCTTTGGTTTTCATTTAACCCTCACAATTATAGGTTACCGTCGATAGAGATGATCACAAGATATCGAGGTAATGTAGGATACAGACAGATAACAACATTTAATTTATTGTGCATTGTTTCAACTGCTATATATTACTCATCCAGTCTTCATTTTGATGTTAAAATGTACGAGTTGATACACAATTATTGCCCTCCAGTGAACTACAAATTCATTGGACATGCACGAATTCTATCTTCTCCGCCTCAAACGAGTACAGATATTGCTCCTTTTTTTAATTACTAGCTTTATATCTGATGTTCCCAAAATTCAGTCATTCACTAGTCTCGAAAACAGAATAACATTTCATTTCCACCGGTAGTTTGTAATCTCTTGATTCCATCTTTCGTACAGCCGAAGACGCCAAACCCTTGGTTACGGTGACTGCTCATGTCGATACTGGAGGAAAGCAGATAGAACTGGCGGACCTTGGTATATCGATGATAATCCCACCAGGGGCTATACAAGGGAGTGGCTCCTGTGAGATAACATTAACCAGTATACAAGATCCCCAAGATCTTCCCAGTATAGACAGTCAGGGGGATGAATCATTGGCCTGTCTTGGGATCAGATGTGAGCCTCTAAACATGATCTTCCACCAGCCTGTTCAGATCAAGATACCGCATTCAGCCGTCATCGTCAACCCAGATCAAGTGAAGCCTGACATCGTTTGCCGTTCATGGGATTCAATGAAGGGTAAGCCAATGGATCAGATTGAGAAAATGACCCATTCTTAAAACTGGGATATACGGAAAGTGATGTCCCGAGATCAACTTCTACTTTGTCAGACACAATTCTTAAAAATACATTCTTAGCATACGATACCATATTTGATCTACGTTTACTTTCCATGTAACACCAATTGAAAATAAAATGTTATCTATTTATATCATTTTCCTTTGCTTTAAGAACAGTCTTGAGCATTTATATAGACAATAAACCCAGAAATCTTGAATTCTGATTATAGTCTTAGAATACCTTCAAAGTGGTCACTGGGCTGGTAGTTCACCCTCTAGCCTCTAGATATATAGTGGTCATCCATAACGTAATGGTGAACAATCCGCAATGCCTATTTATTTGTGGAAATTTAAAAAAAAAGAAGGAGTGTAGGGGACTTCCGTGCTCTTTAGGAGGGTTACTTAAACTTAAAACAATTATTTTTGACAATCAAGGACATCACTGTGGATAGAAGCATTTGGTGTCAGTTGATTAAGGTGTAACGGTTTAATAACATTGAATTTTATTTTTTATTGACCCCAGATCTACCAAGAACATCAAGGAAAAGATCATCCAGCTCACCCGACGAACCACCATACTGCAACGTGTACAAGAGACATTTTGAGCTGTACATTAATCACTTTGCTGAGTTTTGGGTTCTTATTCCTCTTGAACAGCAGGTGATCCGACACCAACTTATGTGCACTCCATACATCCCAGAAACCGTAGAAAGAGGCAAAGATTTTGAAGTTCATCTTCAAATGCATGCCGATGTTCCTGGCATGGATTCGGTAAGTACTTTAAATATGTTCTTTTATATAGTAAATTCTTAATTTACAGTTTAGTTCAAACTCTCAACTACTGCACATTTTGGAAGATAATGTGGTTGTTTAAAATCTAACTTTTGGGGGTTATTTTGTGCAACAGTGCTAGGCCTCACAGCTTGCTTACACCAGATTTGATGGGATCTTTACAAGTGTGATTAAAATTGATTTACGCCGTTGAAATATGTCTTAACTATTTCATTAAAAACTACTCCGAGCACGGCATGTATGCCAAAGCTTATACAATGCTGGTAGCAAGCTGAATTTCTTGGATAGCTACAGGATAAAGTACGGAATGACATCCCAATGTCCTCAACATCATCCATCCGCGGCCTCTTTGTTTTTCCGAAATGTTATCTGATACATGTGATATATACTACCATATTTCTCCAAGCGATGTTTTTAAATTCCATGGAAATTAAATGGAATAGAACCACATTAATGATTGTGAAGATAGTGCTGTTACGTGAACCCCGGGTATACCCCAATTATGTGAAGAAAATTCCTTGAGAACCCGATAAACTTTCCGATTCATCAGGCCCATGTTTACTCAATTGCTGGTCCTCCCTGCTTTTAAATAGGAAGTTCTACATGAGGAGAAGCATCAGTCGTACCGCAAGGCACATTGTGCGGTCCCGTTTAGCGTCATATCTGATTCAGGAGAAGTTACAGTGGAACGTGATTGTCAGGGGAAGATGGCAGAAACTAAGGTACGAAAATCAATTTTGTCCTTAAAGTGGAAATCGACCCTGATATAAAGCTCAATTTGATGGAGCAAAAAAAAGAGAATAATAGATCAGTGAAAGTTGAGCAATATCCGATTGAAATCAAGAAAGTTATGAACATTTTGAATTTACGATCAATCGTAAACAAATTGGCAACTATGTCACGTATCTTGAGAGATTCTTTCTCATTTACTCTGTATTTAAATAAATATGGAACTTTATATTTTCCTTACATAAAGTTTCAATCATATGTGCACCCTTAATATAATTATTGCAAATATTTTTCTATACAATCAATGCTTAAAACAAATCTACTCCGTTATCAATAACTAAGACAATGAAAGTTTATGAAACTTTCTTTACAGAGCAAATTAGAGAAAACCTCGGAAGATAGGTCACAGTATTGCCAATTTGTATATCACAAATGACATTACTTAAAAAGCTCATAACTTTCCTATAGTTAATCGGATATCGCTCAAACTATCACTAAAATGTGTGTTTCTCTAATTGTTCGGCTTTAATTAATACCAGCTTATTATCAGTGTCGACTTCCTCTTTGATAATATCTCTGTTTGATGTTCTGACTTTTGGCCCTGCGACATTTGCTTTTGTTTAATTTTGTGAGAAAAAGCCTTAGAGGCTCCATATTTTCAAATGAATTATTAATTCTTGTAGGTTTATTACTGAGATGTCATAAGACTACGGCCCTTTCCTGAGAACTGACACCCCCCCCCCCCCCCAAGGACAACCCCCCCTCCCCTGGATCTACCCCTGGACAGTTACCTCCCAGGTCTTTTGATTATCAGCTACCGGGTTTTCAAATTGTGCAAGCGAGAAAAGTGATCGATTAGATTATTAGACCTATCGAAAGAAATATCGTCATCAAATAGAAAACTTTTTGACCCGGGAGGAATGTAAAAAAGATACAAAGAGAAAAGCTATTGGCTGAAAACGATGAAGCAGGGGCCAATTTTGTCAATTCGAAATCATCGGTGGGAGGATGGGAAGGGTGATTTTCGGTGTAAAAATGTAAGGGTTCAAAATGCCAAGGGTACTATTATTTTCATATTAGCCTTTAATTCTAGGTTTAAATGTCCTGGGTTAAGTGTCCAAGGGGTAATTGTCCCGGTGTTAATTGTCCAGGGAGATAATTGTCCTATGTGTAAATATCGGCAGTGATCGCCCGGAAAAATTATCTGGGCCAATTGTCCTGAGTGTAATCGCCCCTGTAATTAGTTAAGGCCGCTTCCTTTGGGCTAAGGTGGTATCTCGCTGAGCGGCAAATGCTTAAGGGCCTATCTCACTGAGCGGCGAATGCTTGCGAACGTAGCGAATTTGGGGTTTCGCCAGAGTTTGTAAAATGTTGTAAAAGGTTGCAAGAAAGATCGCAAACAGTTTTCTTTGTTGTAAACAGTTTTTGTTGTCGCAAAGAAATTTTGAACATGTTCAAAATTTCTTTGCGAATTTATTTTTCCGCAAACGTTTGCAAACAGTTGTAAGCGTTTGCAAAACAGTTGCAAGCGTTTGCAAAACAGTCGTAAGCCTTTGCAAACGGTTGTTAAATGGTTTTGCTCTTTGTTTTCGTCAGTTCTCTGTGTTTCGCCAAAGCTAGCGACCACGTTATCATATGGTTCCTTTATAAAATCGACCCATTGAATACCAGTAGTTAGCAAAAGGTCTCAAACGTTCACAAATAGTGGCAATGGATTGGCAAATGGTTGCTAATCTTCGCAAAAACTGTCGCTAACATTTGCTTACAGTCGCTAATAGTCACCAACTGCCTTTCGCAAACACTTTCGGAGACATTCGCTCAAATGTTGCTAATTGTCGCTAAACGTCACTTAATGTCGCTGATTTTCGCCAACATTCGTCAGAAAAGTTGGCGAATCCAAATTCGCAACGTTCGCAAGCATTCGCCGCTCAGTGAGATAGGCCCTTTACGAACGTTGCACATTTGGATTCGCCAACTTTTCTGACGAATGTTGGCAAAAATCAGCGACTTATAGTGACGTTTAGCGACAATTAGCAACATTTGAGCGAATGTTTCCGAAAGTGTTTGCGAAAGGCAGTTGGCGACTATTAGCGAGTGTAAGCAAATGTTAGCGACAGTTTTTGCGAAGATTAGCAACTATTTGCCAATCTTTTTCCACTATTTTGTGAACGTTTGAGACCTTTTGCTAATTCCTGGTACTCGATGGGTCGATTTTATAAAGGAACCATATGTTAAAGGTACTATGTCCCTTTTGCAGCCAACCTCAAATGCTGTAGAACTTTGCAGGAATTATGAATATGTCATGTATGTCCTATCTGTGAAATTTAAACGTTAGCAGTGTCCTCATATTCAAATTATGCCAGGAAACCCGTTTACTTGCTAGACTTCACTGTCAGACACTATTGAGTGACTGACTGGCTTTTTTTCTTCTTTGGTAATAACATACATGAAAAGAGTTGTAAAGGGTACATGAGCATTTGTCTACAGCAATAACCCACTTCTTGTGATGGCCAAGATTAAACTGATTAAATCTTTGCGCAGCATAAAACGTATGACCATTCGGTACAATTGTCTGAAAATCAAGACTATTACTTTTGGGCTCTATAGCCCTAAAGTCGATTTGACAACTAATACCCGTTATTTTCCCACTTGAAGACATTTTCAAGGCCCACCTTTTTTAGGGAAGTTCTAAATTAGTATTATCTTTCAAATGCAGTTGGAAGTCAACTTTTTCATTTTTTTGGCCTGCAAAAGGAAAATAGTACCTTTAACGTGATCGCTAGCATTGGCGAAGCAAGGAGAAATGGCGATAACAAAGAGCGACACCATCTTACAACCGTTTGCAAAGGCTTACGACTGTTTTTCAAACGCTTACGCATGTTTTGCGACACCCGCAACTATTTGCGGACAAATAAATTCGCAAAAAAAAACTGTTTGCGACAATGAAAATTGTTTGCGAACTTCCTTGCAACCTTTGGCAACCTTTTACGAATCCCTGGCTAAATCCCAAATTCGCTACATTCGCAAGTATTCGCCGCTCAGTGAGATAGTGCCTTTACGGATAAAGAATATGAATAAAGAAAATAAATAGTAACATGAAATCGCAAACAGTAATATCGAACCCCTTTTCTTGTTACTTTTAAGATTAAAAAAATATTGTTTCTGAATACTCTTATTTTCTCGACCTTTAGCTGCTCTCTGTAAAGGAGATTCACAGCCGAATGAGACATAATGTAGTCCTACAAGTGCCCCCGGGTGAAGACGAATCTCCATTTAACGTGATAACCGTCACAATTACACAGTCTGGGAAACTAGGGATCTCTCGATCAATGGCATTCGTCATTACATACGAAGGTTTGTCTACAATCTGTAACCCATCCCAGTCTTGCATTAATGAGAGATTGACGTATGTTTTTTTTTTTTTTTTTTGACGACCTTTGCTTTATTATAATGACCGTTATTTTCGTCCACGTTCGTTTTGAAGTGGCAAGTTAATTTTCCTTCATATCTTAGCTCCGGCTGTTACTTTCATAAAATTGACTTAACAGAGAACCATTATTCGGGAAAATGAACATAATTGTCAATTTCGTATAAAGATATACCTGCACAGGGATATTATGACATTCTTTTCGTATTAGCTGTTTAATAGGTGAGTTTCTTATGAAACAAAGATATTTTGATCGATTGGGCCATACAGTCGTTTGAAATTAATTGGTAAACATTACATATTCACTGATATCTCTAGTTCTCATTTATTTGAATTGTTTTTCTCTGGACATTTACTTGGGTCAATGAATGTTTTTAAAATCATAATGATTTAAAAGAGGTCTTAACGGTTTTACATTTTCTTTATAAACTCTCGTTTACGTGATTGCAGAGGAAATCGAGAGTCCTGAATTCACTCCAGTTATCCGGTAAGCATATCGTTATTATTCTATTCACATTTAAACAAATAATTTAAGTTAAATTAAGGTGCATAACGAATTTTTTTCCTCTACGTTCAATTACAATTTCGTTTAAGATATTAATTAACACGAGGCCTATTGTCTGAAATACAAGGTGTTTTGTTTCCCTTTTGTAGGAAATTTTAACGAAATTCGGAAGTTCTTCAACATTTGATAATGCAACACCATGCAGGAAATGCATAGTAACTAAGATTAAGATACCGTTACATGTACTTGTTTTACAGAGAAATCGAAGGAACTTCTCGAAATGACCTCCCTGAGGAAGATGTCCGGAAAATCGCTGAATCGCTTTCGATAGAAGACTTTTATGACCTAGGAGTTGCTCTCGGTTTCCACATAGAACAATTGGATGCAATAGAGTATAAGAGGCTCAAAGACAGACAAGCAGCCATATGCGACATGTTGAGAACATGGAAACAGAGGCAACTACCACACCAGAACCTGAACGAAGTGCTTATTTCACTCCTGAAGTCTGCAGAAACAGAGGCAGAAAAGACGAAAATTACAGGTTTTACTGTTACTCATTAAGATTTATCAGCATATTCTTAACACTCTTAAGCATACCAAACATAATGCCTGATGACTCAAAATATATAGTACTAAAGCTGTTTATAGATCTGTACTAATCTCTTGATTTAGTTATACATTGGCCATCAGTAGTGTGACGCAATATGTTTCTATATAACTACATTAAAATTTAATTATATTACACTTCTGAGAGATGAAGAAAGGATGGAAACTATTTCCACAAAGATGGCGCTATAAATGAAAAGCGTGATCGCCATCTTATTTAAGATGAGCCTTTGTGATAATTTACGTTCTTTTAAAGAACGGCAACGTACTATTAAAGCAGAAAAACCGAATATAAAGTTATTGTCAAAGGAACCGTTAATATTACAAATGAAAGAACTGCAATAGACACTTAAATAGAATAAAAATTACGATTATAATAATGGTAATAATTCATAATGATAACAACAGCAATAACAATGAATAATGATAATTACATAATTACAATGATAACATTGACAGAAATGATGGTGATAGTAGTAGTAAGAGAAATAATAAGAACCATAGAGTGCTAAGAATTCTTTCTCTTCCAAAATACATCAGCCAATTATGGAAAAAAAATATTTAAAAATATGTTATTTTACTGAATCATTTGTGATTATGCAGAAGAATCTAATTCAACTATTTCTTTTCTTTTTAATGCAAAAATTACGTACTTGATGTTTTGTCACCGTACTTCAGATATCACTTCGACCGGGTAAGAATTTTATTTGGTCACTAACCCTTACCGTAAATCTAACCTTAAACCTTACTGCAACCCTAACTGAAAACTCTCACTCTTAGCTAGTATTAATAAAAGCCGAACTATTACCGAAACAAATTAGTACGAGCTATATATTCGATTAACATAGGAAAATAATATATCATATATGTTGTCATCAGTAATAAACAAATGAAGAGATCGGTTCCAAAAAGTTACTGCATCCATTTTTTAAATCAAAATTGATTTGTTTGCATTAATGCACATATTTTCAGTAGCCTCATTCACTGACACTTCCAAAATGCTGAATTTCCAATTGGATTTTTTGTTTGAATGGCATTTAAATTCAGTTCGGTTGCAAAAGGTACTATATCCATGTATATACATTGCATGTCTTGTCATGATAATGTAAAGTTGTATCAAACCTCTTGGCACTAAAAAATTCAAGTATTGCATTGTAACTTGCATATAGTATGAAAGTTTTCGGTTCCAAAAGGTACTACATCCACAACAATTAAAAAACTTAAATTCATGAAAAATATTTCTGCAGACTTAGATTTCTTTAAAGAGTTGTGTTGTTCTTGTATCATACAATAGTATGATCAGCCATTATTCGAGTATTATTCGAAACTGACATTGCTAACTATGATAAATAAAAGATCGTGTTTTTCTCAGAACTTGGAATTATGGATGTAGTACCTTTTGGAACCGAGCTCTTAAAATAGGCAACACTGTGACGTATAAAGCCTAACTGCCACATTCTTGAAGCATACTCACCATTCTGAATATAGTTAGTCCAACTAAATCGCCAATCTACAGTTACATGCATATGGTTCTATTTAAATGGTTTGGTGAGCTTATGTGATTTGTCATTGCAATTACTAAAATAGAGGGGGGGGAGGCGATTGGAAGAAGAGTAACAAGAGGTAATAACATTTAAATATTTAGGTTACCTTTATGTGATATGACACGAAAATAAAATTTCACACATCTAAACTTACATTGATCCTTCTGATAATTACGATCAATTATATATTGGTCAAATAAATGTAGTAGAAATGTTTTAAAGCTTTTTAAAAATACGAAAGAATACAAACGTTAAAAAATGGTATCCGTCCGGACCTGATGTCAAGCGGATAACGCGTCTAATTGATTTGATTTTCAATCATGCATGGCTTAATTTGTTTATATACGTTTTGCTGGTCGAAGCAATCGAGTTATCCATGACAACAATCCGACTGACTGGATAACAGTTCTGTCAAAAAGCATTTCACTAACTAGAAGTCAAGTTTAGCTTTAATTCTACACACTAAGAAATAGGGGTACATTTGGGGTGCAGATTACGCGTAGTTGGCCGAGGGTACTAATCTGCTCCATATAGGGCGCACTCAGTGCATTCAACGTAAAATGTGCACCCTGAGGGGTGCAATAATTTGGAGGGTGCAGAATGTGCACCCCACTAGTCTTTATCAAAGCATTATGAAATTATACTGTAGTTTGAAGATTGATCTGTTCTCAAGTCCGTGTATATATTTCAAGAACAAAATAACACAACAATAAACAATTATACCCTTTTTATGCATCGTTATTATTATTCCATGAAAAATCATGGACTATAAGTTTTATGAAACAAGTTTAAGTCAGTCGATCTTTTGCGGAGACTTTAATTCCGTTCAACTGCCGAATAAGCGAGTTCGTAGTTAGAGTATGCGCATGCGCAAAAATCCTCCGTGACCTTTCCGCTGGATCAATTGGGATAAATATTGGTCGGTGCTGTGCTTACACACAACAGTGAATGGGGAATGATAGCATTTATCACGTTCTAGATACTATTTTTTTTTACATCATGACATCATTCCTTTTCCACAAATCATCTTGAGCAGGTAACTGGATATATTTTCCTTCTTTTCCTTTTGTTTTGTACGTGGTCAGCAAATAATTTAGTATTTTTCTTCTTTGCAATCGGCAGTTGCCTCCACAGAGGCGAAAGTATGCCGTGTCCCGACTGTTGCCCCATACAGTATATTTTGTGTAAGCCGTCTGCTTCGTATGGAAATCGTTAAAAAAAGGTCGTGATTCTGACTTTAAAATTTAATAACCGGTGTTAAGAATAACTCATATGAAGGCTTAAGCTTCCCTGCTAGTTCAGCCTGTATATCACTTAAAATAATTATGGCCTACATGATCTAAACTTACCTGCTTACGCATATTTCGTTTGTTATTTTGCCTGATCATGTATGTTGATTGAACTGAAGTGAAGAAAAAGAGTGACTAAATTCAGACTAGATCTAGATCTCTAGTCTATGTAATCGAAACAAAAGACACTGAGACCGATTTGAATTTAAAAAATGTATACAAACCGTATAACAAGACTTCTAGTTATGCCTATCCATTGACTAAAATAAGTAGTTTCACTTCACTTCCTGTTAAAATTCTTTCAATCAATGACAATGAATGCTCCCACTGTGCCAGCTGTAAATTCGCCTTCATTGTCCTGCATGCTCAGTGACATAAGCAGTGCTGATGTGCTCTTGGCAATGCCAATTAATGTGCTGTTTATTCCATTACAGCTAGCATGTGTTATAGGGAATGGTTAGATCAGTGAACAAGCCGAGATGTGCCCGTTAGAATGTATAGTTCCTACTGGTGTAGGTATTTATTCAATCTGTAAAGATAATGCACAAAAAATAACATATTTTGAGTTACCTTGTTTATTATACTCTGAGTCTGACATGTTCTTAATAAATGGTTTGAAATGTACACTTCTTTGAGTGACCTGGTTCTTATTTATGTTTTCTTTATATAGTCTATACATAGAAAAGAATCTACATTTTGAGACAAATTGGCAACACACGTGACACAGAAATTGTGCTTCTAACTTCAACCTATTTTCACGTGTACATTATTTACAAAGAACTTTGACTTTTGTTTATAACTTTCCTTTTCCTTCTTGTTTTACATAATCACATCATCAACACATTATTTACATAATTATATCATTAATCCAAAGAACTTACTTCTGTGGCGGGACACAAATTAAACATGCTGAAAACATGCAAAGGATGACGAGCTGACAATTCCTTCCTGTCAACGCGTTGAAACGAAAGTGAGTGACAACTGAACATGCCGTCCTAAAACCACCGTGAAAGAAATTGCTACGGTATCTTTAGAATGAAAAATCCAAAGAAAATACTGTTTGAGCTTACAAAAGTAACGGGAAAAATCGGTCTCAAAATAAATACCTTTGCAACGATTGAATTTCCTTAATAATATGAAAAACAACAATTTCATACCAAAACAGGGAACAAGGCAGATTTATTTGGTAAATTTGTATGATCATTGAGATTTTAACCTTAATTAAGGCAATTTTAATGTTCTTCCTTTCTTGGGGGGGGGGGGGTTGAGACTATCAGCTGTTATTTTTTTTTTGTTCTCCCAAGAAAGAAGAAATATTTTCCTGCCCAAATAGAAACCATTATAATTTGTGTTAACATGAAATATTTTTCTCTCTTTTTACAATCAGACTATCATCATGGGGAGAATCTGTGCTGTTATTGGGTGCTCGAACAGTACATTCAAGCTTGATAAATGGTATTCGCAATTGTGTGACAGACATGGCCTGAAATATGGGGCCTGCGTATGCACACTACCTTTTGTACCATTCCCTTTTCCTTTGCAAAATAAAGATGCAGACGGCCGTCGACGATGGATAAAGGCGATAAATCGAAAACGTCCAAATGGCAACAACTGGGAACCAACGTATGGAAATAGGGTTTGCTCATATCACTTTCGAGATGGACAACCTAGTGTAGCGTGGCCAGACCCAACAATGAATCTGGGATACAGCTCAGCACACCAGTCTTCACATAAATCTCCTCGTCTGCCTCCAAAGAAAGACCTCAGTGCCCAGAAAAGAAGAAATCAACAAGTAAACGGAAGAGAAAGAATGTCGACTTGACAGGAGATCCTGACTCACATGAAACCTCTACAGCTGAGGAGCACCTAGAAGTTAGTGAGACAGCTTCAAGTAAAGACAAGAGGAAATCAACATGTAAACGGAAGAGAAAGGATGTCGACTTGACAGGAGATCCTGACTTTCATGGATCCTCTACTCTTGATGAGCACCAATAAATTGATGAGACAGCTTCAAGTAATAAGGAGAAAAGATCTGATCATATTGTTGGTGCACATCTCACTGATCACAATTATGGGCTACATTGTGATAAAAGATAATGTACCTGCCTTGGATGTGTTACAAAGCAAAAACAAACTGAAGATCTACAACAGAGGAATAGTCATTTACAGGCAAAGTTGAAAGCTACAAAGAAACAGCATGGCAAGAAAGGTGATTTTGATATGACTACTGTTGTCACGAGAACTGATAAAACTGTCAGATTGTACACTGCATTTGAATCCAAAAAGTCACGAGTAATATGTCCTTTCCTTTTATTCGTCTGATGAAAGGGACATAATGTTTCTGGTGATTTGTTGAACTATTTGATTGGAGCCAAGAAGCCCTATGTGTATATTAATTAAGAGAAGCAAACATAGGCTGTGCAGGAATACAGTAATTGTGCTAGTCAAATGCAAGGGTATGAACTGGTTAGTGATTTTTTTCTGTCCGACTTGAGGCTATACATTTATTAGAATATCATATATTGAATGTACCTCTTTATATCTTGTATCAGGGCTAAACATTTATGAAATAAATAAAACATGGACATGTGAAATTGACTAACTACATGTATGTATGTCAGGTTCCAAAGTATTACAAATTTACTGTTTTTCTATACACATTTACAGGTGTATTTTCTTGGGCTATAGGAATACATTTTTTTTTGAATAATTGAAGTGTGCTTTTTACCAAAGTATTGTATGTTTTGTGTGTGCTTATATTTTTATCAAGACAGAAAATAAGATTTTTGTATATCCTTATGCAATAATAAAGCAGCTAACTACATATTATATGCAGCTCAAAGAGATATCTTGATCATGAAAATAGTTACATTTCTCATATTATATTTCTGTTGTAAATAGTGACAGAGAGAGGTTTTCTTTTCCAAGCCGAAATCAGATTTCCGCATGTAGAACACGTGATCGGACTTACAATCGATTGTATCTCTTTCTGCAACGGGGCCCAGAAGTGATTACTGTTCTTTTACTACTATAAGTTCCAATCGATGTGCATTCTAGTATTCTTGTATGTCCTGTAGAGTAGTATTAATTTAGTTTTTGTACAATATATTTGCTGTCCCAAAATTATTTGGTGGAATTGATGGAATAAATGAAGATAACATTTTCAGAACATTTTCAGTAGTCATCTTCATTTATAAGAATAAATTGGTGTTGATTCCCTGACTAAAGCTGTTAAAGTTTGTTCTCTTGCCTTTACTTCATGCAAGAAAAGCATACTGTATTCAAAGGTGTAATTGTAGATTTCACCTTTTTTGTACCTCAAATTAGAATGTTGATGTTTGCCAACAGCCCAACATGGTATATTACACGCACATTGTATTATTTCTTTATATTACTTGTTACTTTTGTCTATAGATATTGCAGAAGGTAAACCGCATATATATGGCAACAGTGTCATAAGTGGTTATTTTCTCTTACCCACTATGCATAGTGGAAACTGAAACCGGTCATTCATGTTGTCAATAAAATGTGATTTTGATATGAAAACAAATTGTTTGATCTTATGATTTTATTGGTTTTAATGTGATGTAAAGAGTGCATCTGCACCCTGCAACGTGCAATTCTACACCATATAAAGGCTGTTAATCTGCACCCCTAAAGGTGCTTGCTTGCATCCCAAGGAGTGCATATATGCACCCTTCAGGGAGCAATTGTGCACCCCATACCCCTGCACCCTATATGGGACAAGTCTGCACCCCAAACTGGGGTGCAAAAGAGCACCCTTAGGGGTGCAGACCGCTGCTACAATAGCAGCCACTATAGGTGGCTGCTATTGTAGCAGCGGTCTGCACCCCTACGGGTGCTCGTTTGCACCTCTAAGGGTACTCTTTTTGCACCTCTAAGGGTGCAAGTCTGCACCCCAAATAAGGGTGCAATTTTGCACCCCAATTGGGGGTGCAAAATTGTACCCTATAGGTGGCCGCTATTGTAGCAGCGATCTGCACCCTATAGGGTGCAAATTTGTACCATTATTTTTAAGTGTGTAGTACAATAAATATAATTTCTTCTCAATATGTTTAGTGACATTTCTGACCAAGACTTGCTTAAATTGGCTCGACGTATCAAGTGGACGGACTTCATGGAGATTGGCACAAAGCTTGGATTCAGTACGAATAAGCTTGAGAACATCAAACACAAGACATTGCAGAATCGCAAGGACGCTAACATCCAAATGCTCTGTATATGGAAGGCATCTCAAAGACCAGGTCCTGAAGCGACTAAGACGTTGAAGTGCATCTGGCAATCTGTCTCCTTGGCATCTACAGCTCAGGATACAGGCAATTTTTCTTCTTCATTGTTAATTAATAATAGCTATATATAATTCTTGTATATATTGATTACTATATAATTGGTCATTCAAATGGAGAAACAAACAGACATCTTAATTGAACTTTGTTTTCAATGGTATCATATAATTGAAATGTTTGGTGATAATAAACATGTTTTTAAAGCTACAGGTTGACTATATTGGGCTGATAAGGTCGTTCATAGCAGTCATTTGACGTGTCAAAACCTTGTCCCACAAAGCAAGACGAGCTAAGGCGGAGCCCACTCTACACTTACTAAAATATAGGATATAGGAGAAAACTTCTGTGGTACACAATCAACGTAAAGCCTTAGCAGTCATATCTGCTATGACTGTCATGACACACATGCTGTTTAATATTTACATATCTTCCTCTTAGACAAAAGCTTGCATATGACCTCTCCGGTGACCTCTCCGGTGACCTCTCCGGCGCCCTCTCCGGTGACCTCTCCGCCGAAAAGATCCAAACCAAGCGAGACTCTAGAGCCTGAAGATATGGATATCATTACAACATCAGATACAGGTGGATAACTGAATAATAATTTCATATGATTAGGAAAATGATAGCATTATATACATACCCTTTGTAAAACACGATACCAGACGGCATGATAAATATAAACAACAATTAAAAAAAAAGATGTCAAATATTAATTTTGAGTTTATAAAATTGATTTTCATCGTTTGATTTTGTTGTAGAGCGATATGCAATTATTGATGATCTTGACCAATGTGGGGGTACACCAAGCACGGAAGAGCTTTGCAGCGTTGCTCTACAAATAAGAAGTCTGCCATTAGCATGTTCACTTGGGAAAGCCCTTCGTCTAAATGATGACCTCATTATTGGATTCATCGATCTGCCCAGTTCGTCAGTACTTTATAAGATCGTACGACAGCTCGTAGACATTTGGTGGAATGGTTTGAAAGAGGGAGAAAAAGAAGATAGACTTGATGAGATCCTCTCTGAGTTTAATATCACAGATGTCAAAACAGGTTCGTTGTAATCCAAGGCCGAGTTCAATCGTAATCGTATTGATAAGGAGATATAATCTGTTTCCCTTAATAGGAAATCTTCTAGTTCAAACTTCTCTTTTTGTGTTTTTCTTCACATTCCATTTGTTTTCATTTATTTGCAACAAATCAATAGGATCATGGGTGTCGATCCCCGGGGGGGGGGGGTGGGGGGATATATCCCCCCCAATATTTCAGGTGGGGGGGGGGGTTGGCCTGTACAATCATCCCCCCCAATAATTCACCATCACAAACAAAAAAAATGAAGAGAAAAAGTAATGATGAGAGCCCGTTGAGAGTAGTTAATGGTTATTACTCGCGAAATGACCATCAATATACACATTTGCTATCTCATTTTCATAATACATACATATATAAATAAAAAAAAAAGAAGTAAATGAGACAACCGTATATGAGACAAGAATTAATTGAATTCTCGCTCATACGGTTTCATCAGGAATTGATGGATTTATTCAATTCATTCAATCAACAGCATCATAGAAATGCAGTGCGCCAAATGCAAAGCCGTAGCGTTAAAAAGCAACGAGCTAAATGTTAAGCGCGAAGCGCAAATGTGCCAAAAAGAAGTAGAGAGTGGGAGAGAGAGATAATGAAAGACAGAGAGGATACAGGCGCGTAGCCAGGGGGGCGGGGGCGGTGGATTAAGAGTCGAGAACGGTACAACGAATCGTCTTGTTTCTCTAGTAATTTAATGAAACGTCAAAGATACCGCGCTTCGCGCGGGAGGGGGGAAACTGAATTCAGACAAGGATTAAGAGTCGAGAATGGTACAACCAATCGACTTCTTTCTTTAATAATTTAATGAAACGTCAGAGCTTCCGCGCTACGCGCGGAGGAAGGGGAACTTAATTCAAACAAGGATTAATAGTCGAAAACGGTAGAACGAATCGTCTTCTTTCTTTAATAATTTAATGAAACGTCAAAGCTTCCGGGCTTCGCGCGGGAGGGGGGGGGAGAAAACTGAATTAAGACTTTGATTAAGAGTCGAGAATGGTACAACGAATCGTCTTCTTTCTTTAACAATTTAATGAAACGTCAGAGCTTCCGCGCTACGCGCGGAGGAAGGGGAACTTGATTCAAACAACGATTAAAGGTAATACAAAGTTTTGGGAAATTTGAAAATGGGTGGATAGTGATTCTTTACAATTTTGATGTATTTGGATACCCCTGTGGATGTAATATAAGCAGTAGAAAATTAAGCCCCTAAAACACTTCTGCTTTCGAGAAAAATTGAATATAAAAATTTATCGGTGCTCCCGGTAAATTTGTATATACATTTCAATTAGCGTCTACGGCCGTACGATGGTAGCTGCGACCATGAAAATCTCAGAATATGTAGTTGTGATATATAATTTCAAAACGGGAATAGCTAATCGGTCGATTTTAGTCAATAAACATTGTTTTATAGTTAAATTAATGTCTTGACCTTGAGAGGGAGCTATACACATAAAGAGTTTATTATTTACAATTTTCTAACTTTAGACTCGATTTCAACTGCGACAATGATCACTGAATATTGTAGGGTCGCATATGCTTCCAATATGTTAATTTAAACAAATTCATGACCCCATACCAAAACTTTGTATTACCTTTAAGAGTCGAGAATGGTACAACGAATCGTCTTCTTTCTTTAAAAATGTAATGAAACGTCAAAGCTTCCGCGCTTCGCGCGGGAGGGGTGGGGGAGAACTGAATTCAGACAGGCATTAAGAGTCGAGAATGGTACAACGAATCGTCTTCTTTCTTTAATAATTTAATGAAACGTCAAAGCTTCCGCGCTTCGCGCGGGAGGGGTGGGGGAGAACTGAATTCAGACAGGGATTAAGAGTCGAGAATGGTACAACGAATCGTCTTCTTTCTTTAATAATTTAATGAAACGTCAAAGCTTTCGCGCTTCGCGTGGGAGGGGTGGGGGAGAACTGAATTCAGACAGGGATTAAGAGTCGAGAATGGTACAACGAATCGTCTTCTTTCTTTAATAATTTAATGAAACGTCAAAGCTTCCGCGCTTCGCGCGGGAGGGGTGGGGGAGAACTGAATTCAGACAGGGATTAAGAGTCGAGAATGGTACAACGAATCGTCTTCTTTCTTTAATAATTTAATGAAACGTCAAAGCTTTCGCGCTTCGCGCGGGAGGGCGGGGAGAACTGAATTCAGACAGGGATTAAGAGTCGAGAATGGTACAACGAATCGTCTTCTTTCTTTAATAATTTAATGAAACGTCAGAGCTTCCGCGCTACGCGCGGAGGAAGGGGAACTTGATTCAAACAAGGATTAAGAGTTGAGAATGGTACAACGAATCGTCTTCTTTCTTTAATAATTTAATGAAACGTCAGCTTCCGCGCTACGCGCGGAGGAAGGGGAACTTGATTCAAACAAGGATTAAGAGTCGAGAACGGTACAACGAATCGTCTTCTTTTCCCCTAATAATTTAATGAAACGTCAGAGCTCACTACCGCCCCCCTAAAAATAGAATCCTGGTTACGCGCTTGAGAGGATAATAACCCAGGTAGCAAGCCCATGTGGGCCCCACATGGGTCCCATATTCTCTGAAATGTTATCTTTATTGAAGGCGACTTGAAAAAGTTAATAACTTGGAAGGGAGGGGTACAACCTGCCACACGCTTCTACCTCTTGGTTGCTTTGATCCATTGCCGAAAATATTTTGGCACCTATCATCCCCCCAACCACGGATACAAATCGACACCCCTGAATAGGATGTACATCAGTACAGAGGATTTTCAGAAGGTACAGATTTGTATTAACATGTATCTATACAAATCATGGACATTATTTCTGGTTTCGGTACTGGTCCTTAAATTTATCACTGTTTTACAGTGTATTTCATTATCCTGGACGTTGTCAATGTTCTCATTCATCACCAATTTAATACTATGCTTTATGTATTAACATGGATATTTACCTTCACATTGAAATATGTATAATTGTTTTTGTTGCGTCCACAGGCCGTGAAGAAATCTCAAAAGCCATTGAATCCAAGAAAGACCTTCTGGACTTGTGTCATCGCCTGGATGTTAAACCTTCTGTGGTCTTGAAGATCATGAGCACATTTGTGACCTTCCCGCCACACATAATCGGCCGTATTGCTCTAAAGATGCTTAAAGAATGGGTACACAAAGGAGGGGCTAGAGAGAGGCTTCTGGAAGTTGCTCAGGCTTTCCGTTTCAACGATGCAGCAGTCAAGATAGCAGAAGGTAATGCCAACTTCTCGTCAAGTTCACATGAGAGAAAGTGGTGCTAAGTTAGTGACGTCACTGCTAGATGTACAATTTAAGATAATCTGAAAGTTTGAGTGAAAACGAACCATTATTAATGATATGAATTGGGAAAAACTGATCTGATCGATTCCTTAGTTCTCCCAACTATAATATTACAATTTAATTACATTTTAGGTGAATGTTAATTGTCACAAAGCAATGAATTTGCTCTATATACCATTCAAGACATTAAGTGTTGAAAGATTTTTAAAAGCCTGTCTTATGTCTTTTTTCATGGAAAAACAGTTGGGAAAATTCAAAAATGGTTGGGAGAATTTACTTTTAATCACTGTTAGAGAGTGTTGCACTGTGACATCTTCAAAGAAAACCATAGATATCTTTGTGGTTTGAGAATTTTCCGGGATTTTTTGCAGGTTAGAGGGTTAGTACAGTAGAATAAATATAATAAGTAAAATGTCATACACAAATTATGCAACTTTTTCATCAAATTTCACCAAGTCACTTTAAATGGTGGAGCCCTACTTGATCAGTGGAAGAAAACAAAATGTTTGACAGATTCATTTTGTTTACTTACTATTGACCGACATTCCCCATTCAGAGAAAATCATGAAGTAGGCAGGAGCATTTATCACTATTTAACATCTTTCTAAGAAGGAGAAATCATTAGCCGTGATGCTAGATGAGGAAACACACAATAGAAAGGAAATTATCCATTTACCAGTAATCAATCATACCAAAGTAGCGCGGTATACCACTAATTAATTTGTTTGAATTTTGCAGTCATCAACCAAAACTAGAAGCGTGGTGTACAACTCATTAACCTGTTCGAATTTTGAAAGAGCATCTCGGAAATTTTGCCAACGATTTCTATCTTTTAAAACATTGACCATGCATACTTTACTTTAATTAAGCGAAGTTCTAATAACAATACATTTTGAAAAGCGAGATTAAAATTCTGTTGAACTCGAATCAAATCCTGGCTCAAGATGAATGTAACGTCTTTGTTCAAACCCCTACAAAAATACTTTATTCCACGCTTCTTTCCCAATCACTTTACACTAAAAGCGCTCAAAGGTGTCTGCTTTTGAAAATGACTTCGAAAAAAAATTGGCACTACTTGATATTTTTGTACAATAAACTATTAAGTATTTGTTTACATGTTTCACGTGGGGTCATTAATGACTTGATTCCTTCTCATCCTCCTTAGCCATGAAATGCCAACCAAGCTATATGCCTTTCATCTCGCATGGCATCATTGATCATAAGGGTGGAGAACTGACCCTTGATGAACTTGATATTGCCGTATCTATCCCTGAAGGAGCTATACCTAAAGGGATGAGATCAGTTGTAACTCTTCGCGTTCCAACTCATGATACACCAAGGCTTCCTGTACGGGAGGGTGAGGTAGTCATTACTCCAGTCGTAGAAGGTTCTCTGACACAAGAACTGCTCAAGCCTGCCACGGTGGTAATATCACACTGTACCGACCACCGTGAACTTACAGAGGACTCTTCTGTTATCTTGTATACAAGAACTGGACCAGGTACAAAGTTATCTTCATATTTTGAATCTGTCCTCTCGAGAAAAAAAAAAAAATAATCACTTGAAATTCGAATCCTAGTCATTTGACAATAATAACAAAAAGTACAATTATGCCATTTGAATCGACTCGCTTAACGTAACTTGAATCTAGACAAATACCAGAACATAAGCTGAGTCGAAATCAATTCCTACTCTACTTATAATCAATATTGTACAAACCTATATTACCAAGGAGTCAGATAGTTTAATACATATTTGAAAATCTTTAATTTTCTTATTTCAAAGGAACGTTCGGTCGTAGAAACCTGACTCCGCGCACGTCAGAAATCTTAAAAGATAAGCTTAAGTTTCATACACGCCATCTTCAAGTCTGGGCTCTGTCATCGACCGATCTCCAAGGACTCCATCTGAGATGTGTAGTCTTCCAACCTCTCTACATCACTCCTGCAGATAAACCCAACTCTACGTGTATACATAATTCATCCATATAGGAACTACATAGAGGTATTTTTATCATATAATCTATATATCCATCTTTTGATGACACCATTTGATTGTCTAACTATAAAAAAGTTCCTGTGCGGGCTATTAAAGTTATGGAAGGTCTACTGTAACACTTGTTCAGGTAAAGTTATTCTTTCGAAAATGCTCTATATAGATATTACATTAATTATAATGTTTCCATTGTGCCTGCTTAAATCGAATAAATTGTTTAAATTATAGCCTTGTATTGAAATACCAGATGAAAGAAGAACAAAATCTTAGTCTGGAGTAAAGACTACTCATTAAGTAATATACTTTATCAGAATACATGCCAAATATGTTATTTCATGGAACAAAATCCATTGCAGTAGCACGTTTAAAGGGTAGGGCAGTAATTTATGCATTAAAAAACTGTATGCTAGATCATGAAATCAATATTGAAGTATCTACTGTAACGTTTTGAGTAATCTTGTACATATGATCTTACTATGATGCTTGCTGTATCAGATGGTAAGTGGGGATCAGTACACGATCTGACTGTTCATACACGGCATATAGTTTTGTGATTATCCTTTCCCGAGGGAGGTCATTGAAATAGGGATGTAGAAAGATTTGGAACTGCATCACTTTTAATGTCCTGATAGTACTGCTATTATCGGTATAATATTCAGCGTTAGTGCAGTTTTAGTGCATATACTGTAGCTACTTCATTTTGTGGATATAAGAAGATTAATCCGAACATGTAAACATACTATTGAACGAAACTCTTCAATAATAAAACAAATTTTCTCTCTGTTTATTGAACATTTCATTTCTAACATTTAATTTGTTAACGTTAAAACAATCGAAATGAGATTTATATGTATGTAAATGGTGGTTATGTATATATGTTTTTAGGCCTACAAATAGTTGATGTCAATCGTTTGCATAACATTTTATAATTTTGCCATATCCATATTTGAGTTGTATTTTTCATATTCCAGGATATAACGATGAAGGAGAAGAGTTCTTCTGTACCCTACTGCCAAGTCATGAAGGAATTCAGGTTCTCTATACAGTCAACATCAGTGGACTTAAAGATTGTGTACCACGACGGGGCAAAAAGAAACAAAAGAATGGTAAATATGTGTGAAAGTTATTCCATTTGGTGTTTTAGATAATAGTGGTCGATATGGAATGTTTAAGAAAAAAAAAAGTCATATATTATCGGAGCTTAAAGATAAACTTGAGTTCTGGTAATGCGATTGCATTGTGAAAGAAAAGGTGTGGAATGGATCAGAAAAGTAATGGTGTGTAATGCAAGGATCAGGAGTCATCAAAATCATCATAAATTTGGCAGAGTCTTGGTAAAGTAACAATCACTTACACAGAAAGATGTATATGGGACAACACACATGGTGTCGGGGCTAGTACTACCCTGATTTCCTTATCTTTCTATGCTCATTACTCAGCCAGTATACATTTTCTTCCAAAATTGTTTGGCACATGACATTTATTTGTAATCTTGAACATTCAGTGTAAGTTTCATTAGATTCTGTGATAATTCATTTTCTTCTTTTTACCAGAACTCAAGTTTATCTTTAATTATATAGCTAGTTTAAAATCCCAATTGTATCGGAATTCCTGAAACATATTGAATATCACTCATTAGAACAGTACCTTCGTGAGCATGTAGGAATACAAGTAACTGGGCAAATAATCAATTTCTCCAGCACAAATTCTTTTATTCAGTTTATACGACTCGAATGAATTTTATGACTTTATCAAAATTACTGGACATTATGGACTTTTGCAGTCAACTTAGAATCTCAATGATTTTACACCACCAAAAATTACATGATAATAGAAATTATGAGCCACACTGAAGCGCGATACATTGTATTATGTAGGCATGGGCGTGGATTCGATATTTGGAAAGATATTTCAGTAAAATCAACATTTATTTTAGACTGGGATGCAAAGAAATAGATAAAGATCTTCAGGGATATGAAGCATATATACATAGTAATGTACATTAGGTACTAGGAGGGTTTCGTGTAGATAGTATGAAACCGATAGGATGAAAAACAGCTTCTATATTTTGTACACACCAAGTAGGAATTGAATGACCAAACCTCTTCCTTATTTCAAACTCGGATCTCATCAAATCAAACATACTAGCTCTCTTGCTTTTTCTCCTTCACACAAACTCACCCACATCCCCAAATAATACACGTGTTAGACTTACTTAGACTTGGTTCCTCCTATTCCATCTGTAAAGTTGGACAGTAAAAAAAAGTCCTTCATCCTTAGTGGTCCTCTGCAAGAGATTTGTTATCTTTCCAGGGGGGTGTTTCACGCAGACTAAGATCGACTTTACGTTGTACTTGACTATGGCAGGCCATTTGTGCCACTGGTTGCTCTTACCATTGGTCTCTTAACTATGATCTTTAGATAATATTTTTTCCTTCAATAGTGAACTATCAAGAAAGGTAAAATTCTGTGACCACGATTTATACGTCCCTTGAAAGACAAATAATGGCATGAATGGCCTGTCATGTTTAAGTCCAACTTAAAGTTGATCTTAGTCTTTGTGAAACATCCCCTGCTCAGGTTCAGTGCGTTAAGATCATTCAGATTATCATCAAATATCAGATGTCGATGTTTTCTTTTTCCACCTTCTAGATTCCAGTCTAGGGAGGTCTTTGGGTGTCTTGTTGATAGCATTCTAAAACTACGCCAAAGAACCTCAGAAGACGCTCTTTCACTGAATATGATAATAATAATAATAATTTATACAGCGCAGTTTTTATACAAAATAGATTCAGCTGTGATGGTTCAGAGCTCCTTTTTTTTATAAAACTGCATTCTACAAAACAGAATTTCTCAATTGAACAAATATCTTTTAAATTTGGATACGTATCATCATGTTTATTTTGTATTGTCATCAACATTATTATTATTGTCATTACTATTAGTATCTTGTTGTTACTGCTGTCATCATCGTTATCATTTATTATTATTAATAATACAATTATAATTATAATTATTCCCCTCTGGAATTCGAACCTAGATGCCAATCAAGAGTATACTAAGTGGAAAGTGCAGTCCTCTGAATTTCGAGCTTCAGTTCTCTCCTGAAGAGAAAGGAAAGAAGAACGTCCATATCGACATACTTCAAGGGTCAGCAACTCTTGCAGAAAGAGAGGATACACTTTCAATAGAGGGTAAGCCTATATTATCAGGAAGTAGGATAGTTTGTGTATCACACTTCATCAAAATGCAGCCTGTTCACCCAAAGATATACACCAGCCATTTATGTGACTCGTTACCTCGAAGACCCAACATAAGTCATTTATATAGGTAGTTATCTTCAAGGACCCTACATATTATCAATTCGGTAACTTCAATTTATCTGTCATCAATATGAATTATTTAAATGAGCTTCATAGTTAGCGTTGAAATGCCCCTTTTGTAAAGGTTAAGTTGGAAAGAGGTGGAGAATAAATTATGTTTCAAAATACAATAAATGCCATAACACTCCTTCCTAGTTTAGGACTTGCAGAAGATAGTTGTGGGATAGACCGGGTGGATCTGAAATCTTTTTTTAATGAATTAATTTTCTTTTCGTGTCTTTTGAAATGGGGATATTGCATTTTGTGACACTCATGAAACCTTTAAAACAAATTGAGTATGATTACTTTTTCTCTCTAAACACATGTTTATATAAAAGACATAGCAATTTCGAGTACAAAAACAATAGAGGTCTTAGTTATATTGATTTTTGTCCCTTCATATTTCGTTTGATGCAGATGAACCAGATTATGCATTCGATCCCACGGATTCGTAAGTAAAAGAATATTATCATCCATTAATGTATTGCTCATTCTTCAAACAATTAATATTACGTAAATTTGTACATATGTTTATTATAGCAATGTCCATAAAAATAACACTTTTTAACTTTGGTTCAGAATTGCGACATAGATCCAAATCAATACACCAGGTATTTATCGTGCCTAACGCGTAATCCATCACTAGAAACTTATAATGACCTGTAATGAGTAACGGCTACTGGTCGACAATCAACTTTTGTCAGTCGATTCGTGGTTTATAGATAAGGGTGGTTTATCTAAGGAAAAGGATTCCTGGCGATTTTTCACAAAGGAATTATCAACTCTCCATCAACTAGTATTTCAGTTATTTATACTTTTTGCACATTTTTCAAATATAATGAGTAACAGATGTACATAATGACGAACATAACTGAATTCTCAGCATTATACATTTCGATACTCTAAACTCCGATTTCCCGCTGAATGTTATGAATTTATCTTTCTGCAGACATGGGCGATTGCATTATGTATCTAACAATCTTCTCGAGATCCTGATGGATGTAATCCCTTCACCAAAAGACTTAAAGTCCCTTGGCTACCAGCTTGGCATATCTTACTCAGCTGTAGACAAATACCTCAACCGCCCAGACTTGTCATTTGATTGTGTCTCAAGATCAGGTTGTAATGAGATGCTACGTGACTGGAGACGAAAGGTTCGACCTAGTGAGCAGGTATACGAACTTCATCTAGCATTACAAAATGCCGGGTTAGGCCATACAGCTGAGGTCATCCTATCCGAACGTAAGTATCATTCTGCACTCTCTCCCCATTTGCGAAACTACGGTGTATAATATTTGAAACAATACAATATTTTGGAACTCCCTGTTACTTAACCATAGACAAAGGCACTAAGAGATGCTTTTCACTTTTATTATTCACCGAAGCGATCTGGTATGTGCTCGAACTACGAAGAATCCCGCCCCATTATTGGTAGGTACCTAATTTAATACACATCGGAAGAGGCATATTAAGTTGGGAAAACAAACTGGTTCTATATATCGTAATAAGCACACAGCAAGGATGCAACATGGGACCTCTCATAATTATGACAGTCCAGAGTTATCAATCTACCACAGTGCTTCCATGTATCCATATGAATGGGATCTTAGATTTAATCCCGGGCGCAGTTTTTTTGTTGTTGTAAGAACAGCAGCAAGGAAGGCTTTGTTCCATTACCGCTCACAATGAGTCGCCCCATACTGGAATTATTGTATTTTATTTGTTCTTTACTCTTTAAATGAACCGTCAGATTTTGTCGGATATTGTTTCTCCTTCACCAAGTTCACCGTTCCTTTAGATATAACCCTCAATTAAAAGTACCTCCGGATACTCCAAATATGGTACTTTCTGTCTTCTTCACTATTTTTCTTTTTTGGTCAACCATCATTGAGTAGCACTGCAAAAAAGAAAAAAAAATGGAATTTTCTTCCTTTCTAACCTATTTGCTTTTACACATAAACTATCAATCTTTCTATGTGTATTTCCAGTGACTTCTAGGAGGCACATTAAACAGGTCATAAAAGCGTTTGAGTCAAGAAAGTAGGCAACTTGTCATTAAAATGTCCAGCATCATCTCACGACCAGTAAAGGATTCACTCGATTCATTCATTCAGCTCAGAAGCCTACATCTTCAGAAACATATACAGCAAGTCTGCATGATTTTCAGCCTGAATCTCGAATTCTTTTTTTTCTTCCCAAGCCAACGCTGTTGATAGTCATGTAGTTAAGCTACATATATCATAATGGTTAATGTTTAATTATCCTTAATGATTAAAGGAAAATCCAACCTTGATAGTACACTAATATTTAAAGGTATTACAAAGTTTTGGGAAATTTTGAAAAATGGGTGGATAGTGATTCTTTACAATTTTAATATATTTGGATGCCCCTGTGGATGTATTAAAAACACCAGAAATTTTAGCCCCTAAAACACTTCTGCTTTCGAGAAAAATTGAATATAAAGATTTACCGGTGCTCCCGGTAAATTTTGATAAACTTCAAATAGCTCCTACGGCCGTACAATGGTAGCTGCGACCATGAAAATCTCAGAGTATGTAGTTGTGGTATATAATTTCCGAACGAGAATAGCTAATCAGTCAATTTTAGTCAATAAACATTGTTTTATAGATTAATTAATATCTTGACCTTGAGAGGGAGCTATTCAACATAAAGTGTTTATTATTTACAATTTCATAACTTTAGAGTCGATTTCGACCGCGACAACGATCACTGAATATTGTAGGATCGTATATGCTTCCAATATGTTCATTTGAACCAAATTCATGACCCCGTACCAAAACTTTGTATTACCTTTAAGATAGCAGAACAACCAGATAAGCAGACTAGTGGACTTTAAAAGAGAATCGTACATAAAATGTGTAAGTTATGAATATTTGTCAGTTTTAATCACTTTATGTATGGGCAATTTAAAGTGGCTACAACAATTGCTCTCGAAATTCCTTTATATTTGAGAGGTAATTAAAAATAAATTTACAAAATTGGACTCGATATTGAAGCCAGATATAAGCAGTGTTTATACTCTCTGCGAAATTTAGTACATTTTATAAAATTTTGATTAAACAAAAATCCTCATAAATTTACATTTCCTATACGCCCTACATTATCAAACAGTCCCTATAACATATAGACAGTTTCCTTTTCAATGAAATGGTATGAGACGTACTTATGTTTCTTCAGTATTTTCTTCATTGCAAGGTTTAATGAAGACTGATCATTTGTTTCACGACAATGATCATGTATATTGGGTAATAATTGAAATGATGTTGACAATTTAAATGAAACCCACCATTCTGTTCCATATATTTTCGAGTTTTCATGGTTCAGGATATATATTTGCTTATATTAATTTGGAAATATCGCATAAAATAATCTATGATTTCACTTGCATCTTTTAAATTCATATTCGTATTCAACGCTGAATTCAACGCATCCATATCATTCATTGGAAACGATTTTAAAATGATTATCGACGAATTAATTATTGAAGGAAAACATATTATCTAACGGATCATAATGGTGAGAGCAAACCGTGGCATGAACTGCCTGCCATATGCTAGTCCAACTTAAAGTCGATCTTAGTCTTTGTGTAACACTTCCTTGTTTATATCTTTTTCAACATTGACAATGAACATAAGGTCATAATCGCAGGTAATATTCTATCATAATGTTATATATACTGTTTAAATATATATCACTAGAATATTCAGTTACAAAAGATTGTATTAACAGAATAAATTTGCCATCTTGCAAGGTCGTATGGATACTATTCTTGTCCTGTTGCTACAATAACTACATATGATAATAATTACAGAAGATAATTTCTATAATGTAAGGTTTTATGAATAATGTTTCAGTTCTATTGCTACAACGATCCTTTACTTGTGATGATAATTGCAGTACATATTTTCTTCATTGTAAGTTTGTATGAACACGGTTTCAATCCTGTATCTACAATAATCGTACACTAGATAAAGTAATTGCAATTTATGTATATATGATATCGTAAGGTTGTATAAACACTGTTTCAACTTTGTGACTTGAATGATTGTATATATATATATATATATATGTATATATATTTGATAATATTTACAGAAGATGTTACCTTTATTGCAAGGTTCTATGAAACTGTTCATTTGTTTTACGACGATGATCATGTAGGTAACAACTGAAATATATATATGCGTTATTATAATGTTGTGTGAAAATGGCTTTAGATGTATGGCTACAACAAACATGTAAATAAGGTAGCTTATTAATTTCGGAGGATTTTTGTGTGTGTGCAAGGTTGTTCGGATATTGTGCTCTTTTGTTGCTACAATGATCATATACATATGATGATAATTACAGAAGAAGATTTATTTATTGTATGAATACCGTTTCATTTCTATTGCTACAACGGACATTTACTTCACATAATAATTGCAGTACATATTTCTTCATTGTAAGTTAAAATGAACACTGTTTCATCCGGTTGCTACAATAATCGTATACTTCATAAAGTTATCGCAGTATATGTATATATGTTATCGTATGGTTGTATGAATATCATGTGTCAGTTTGGTTACTAGAATGATCGTATATATATCGTAATAATTACAGCAGACGTTTTCTGTATTGGTTGAATATTGTTTCAGTTCTATTGCTACAGTGATAATGCACGAAAGGTAGTAACTACAATCAATATCTGTTTTCTCAGAAGGTGGTTATAAAACTGTTAAATTTGTATTGCTAGAATAATCATTTTAATAAGACAATATTTACAGACCAAACCTTCTTCACTATAAGGCTATATAACTAGTGTTTCATTTGTATCGCTACAATAGTCATGTATATATTAAAGACAATAATTACAGAATATATTTCGTTCATTGAAATGTTAATGAGGACTGTTCATTTGTTTTTACGACGATGATTATGTATGTTAATAGGTATTAACTGAATCAAATGTATGCGTTATTATGATGTTGGTTGAAAATGACCGGAGATGTAGGGCTACAACAGTCATGTATATAACTTATTAATTTCAGAGGATATTTTCTGTATTGCAAGGTTGTTTGAAAATTGTGCTGTTCTGTTGCCATAATGATTATATACATAGGATAATCATTACCAGGCCTGATCATTACAAAAGGTTTGTTATTATTTGTATGAATACCGTTTCAGTTCTATTGCTACAACGGACATCTACTTGACATAATAATTGCAGTACATAGTTTCTTCATTGTAAGTTTGTTTGAAAGTTGTTTCAGTCCCGTTGCTTCATTAATCGTTTACTTGATATAGTAAAAGCAGTCTATGCATATATGTTATCGTATAGGTTAATGATAATTATGTCACTTTGGTTACTTGAATGATCGTATATATGATAATATTGTTTGAATACTGTTTCAGTTATATTGCTACAATGGTAATGAACGTCAGGTAATTTATACAATCAATACGTGTTTCCTCATTAGGTGATTAGAAAACTATTAAATGTGTATTGCTAGAATAGTCATGTAAATAAGACAATAATTACAGACCCACGATTTTCTATACTATAAGGCTTAATAACTGGTGTTTCATTTGCATCGCTACAATGGTAATGTACATAACACAATAATTACAGAAGATATTTTGTACATTGCAAGGTTTTATGAAAGTTGTTCATTTGGTTTACGACGGTGATCATGTTTATTTGGTAATAACTGAAACGAATATAAGCGTTATTATAATGTTGTATACAATTGACTTAAGATGTAAGGTTACAACAGTCATGTATATAAGCTAGCTTATTAATTTCAGAGGATAGTTTCTGTATTGCAAATTTTTGTTTGAAAATTGTGCTTTTTTTTTGTTGCTACAATGATCATACACATAGAATAATAATTACAGAAGGAATTTCTTAGTTGTATGAATACTGTTTCAGTTCTATTGCTACAACGATCAATTACTTGTGATAATAATTGCAGTACATATATCTTTATTGTAAGTTTGTATGAACACTGTTTCATTCCTGTTGCTACACTAGTATACTGCATATAGTTATCGTAAGGTTGTATGAATACTATGTCAGTTTGGTTACCTGAATGATTGTATACATATGATAATATTTACAGAAGACGATTTATTTATTGTATGAATACTGTTTCGATTCTATTGCTGCCATGATAATGCACGTACGGTCATAAATAGAATCAATATATTTTTCCTCATAAAGTGGTTAGAAACTGTTCAGTTTGTATTGCTAGAATAATCATGTCAATAGGATAATTTCAGACAATTTTTTTCTTACTATTAGACTATATAATTAGTGTTTCATTTGTATCGCTACAATATATGGTCATGTATATAACACAATAATCACAGAAGATATTTTCTTCATTGCATGGTTTTATGAAGACTGTTCATTCATTTTACCACAATGATCATGTATATAAGGTAATAACTCAACTAAATATATGCGTTGTTATAAGGTTGTATGAAAACGGTTCTAGTTGTATGGCTACAACAATCATGTAAATAAGGTAGGTTAATCATTTCACATGATATTTTCTTTATAAGCGAGTTCTTAAATAGCACTGGAACGCATGACCCAAAAATATCCACAGATCTTAGACACGATGGATACTTCCCACCTGTGCATTTTAGAATAATCACTGTCAAGTGATGGAGGTGCTTCATGAATACCTTTTGTTTGCCCCTTGAGAAGAATACTTCCACCTGTTGGTGCATAAATGAATACTGATTACATAACTTTCCATGAGCACGATCCGAGTAATCGTCTCAATGGTTTTACAATTTGGGTACAAATGACCTTTATCTGCCCATGCGCAAATCCTAATTACGAACTCGCTTATTGCAGGGTTTTATGAAAACTGTTCATTGTTTTTTACCACAATGATCATGTACATTAGGAAATAACTGAAATTAATATATGCGTTGTTATTGGGTTGTATGAAAACGGTTCTAGTTGTATGGCTACAACAATGATACGGTTATATTTTTAGAAGATATTTTACTTATTGCAAGTTTGTTTGAAAACGTTTTCAGTTCTATTGCTGCAATGACCATGAACATTTATAGGTAACAGATAATATTTGTTTTACTATCATGACTAAACGGTTTGTATAATCATTTAGTTGCATTACCACAACAATCGCATTCATAAAACAATAATAGCAACATATAATTTTGTTATTGTAAGTTTGCATATATTGCTACAAATCATATGAATAGGAGTTAAGTTTAAGTTTTGTGGTATAGGCACACATTGATTTGTGACCTGTTTATTCATTTTATATAGGCGGGAGCATATAGGATAATTGCTACTTTAAGATGACTGGTCTTAAAATACGATCATATTCAAAATATGACACTATGAGCTTTCCAATATTTCCACATGTGTGTGCATTGTTTGTAAACTGTGTGAAGTTTTCATCAAGATTGAATATCGTTATGATTTGCATATATTATTTTCCTTGTAAAGTTTGTCACACTTGATGTGATTCCTTATTGTGTTATCATCTAAAAATAATCATATAAGTAAATATTTATACTATATACTTGTTTTTTTTTTATTTCTTTCATATATTTGACTATTGCCTTGACTGCATTTAATATTTTTATCGTTTCTAACATGTCTATAATGTCGATTTTGTCATGTTTCTAATAACGATATGCACAACTGTATTAAAACGAATTGTAGGCCTACAATCCTCTATGAATATATTTACAAAAAAAATGATTTCTAAACCTGAAAATTAATCATCCCCATGCATATTCCTACTAACGTATTCAACATTTTCCAATGACTTCCAGACAGTTTCTTTAACAATGCACTTGCCAAACCAGTGCTCGATGTTATGCTTATGCTTTATCACGGTTGTTTATGTTAAATTGCTACAATAATAAGATATTGATTTTTACCGGATTAGATATATTTACTGAGCCATATTACGGTCGTAGAAAAGGCTTTTCTGGAGTTTTGTATCAATGATCATGTACATATTAAAGACGACAAACAAAATGTTTGTATTACATTAAGTTGTGGCAACGTTTCACTTGTGGTGCCGTAATGACCATTTAAATTAATAGTGTTGTAGCAAAGAAATATATATTGCAAAAGTTTGCGTATAATGATCATACATAACCGCTATCTAAGAGAGCTGTCAAATGGATACCCACCCGAGGTGTAAATTTACTTTGGAAAAATTCAAGTTGGAATAAGGCTGATGTTTACATATCATCTTATAACGAACACAAACAAAAACCAATCCATCTACCTAATCACTCATTTCAGAGTCGGGTTAAGGTTTCAAAGTTGATTGGCACACATATTTTGTTCTTACGTTTGCCTACTCAAAAGTAGAAAATAAACCAAAGACCCTCTGCAAAACAGATTGGGAACGCAAAACGTTTTAAAGAATTAAAACCTCTCAAAAACGTTCAAATGCCCTCGAAACGTATATAGCGAACGTATTGAAAGCATTGCGGTGATGCTAAATCCGAACAAGGAACATTGTGAAATTGATCCTGAATCTTGCTACGAAAGAAAAGACACCTTCATTTGCAATATTAGTTTCTGGTTCATGAAACTTTGTATATCAGCTCTGATTCATCTAGAAACGTTAATTTTTTGGTATGAATATTGTTTGCATTTGTGCTGTTGAGGTTTTATTTTATATTCTAAATGCTCCTATGGTCATGTCTGTGTTTTTGTTTTGATTGTGATAATAGCGATATCACTAAATGTTATATAATGTAATGCGGCCATCTGTACATATTACTTACTTACTTGGTTTACTTGGTTATTGAGGCTTGAAGCATCAGCTTATGAGCCCATCTTGACAATCACAACACTATTTACGTTGATAAGGGGTTCATTTCAGAGGAAGGTGACGACTATGCTTGTTATGTTCAGATTAAAAGCTGTTAATAGATGGCGCTTGGACTATCTATTTACAAATTACCTTTCTTTTCCTGATTTTGTTCTTTTTGTTTCTATGTATCTTATTTAAATCTGCTTTGATAATAATCATGTCCTATCATGCAATGATTTGATTTCAACAAATTATTTGATTTAAATTTGCATCATACTTTTCGATACGCTAAACAATGCCAACAAGCCTTACTTCCAAAATGACTGACATCGATTTAGAAAATTACGATAAATCGATTGTGTGTGTATACTGCCTCTATATTTCTCAATGATATATTTGTTATTAACACTTTATTCATATAAATTTAAGTCATATCTGAATATTGAATATTGATTATCGTCCTTCATATGTTTGCCCGGATTAACCGTACCGCGGGGGAGGGGGGGGGTGGATAAGAATGAAATACTTATAACGTTATTCGTTGTAATGTCTACTTGTTTTCTGAGCATTTTTAGGGATAATATATCTTTATCATCAGCCAAATTAGTAATCCGTTCAGCCCATTACACTATTTTATCATAATGTAAAATGAAATACTGCTTTATGGGAAGTAATATTTGATACATATCTCTGACTGGCGTGTTGTCATCTCGAAAGAACCGGAATCGATAAGTCCTGTTTAGTTTTAATTTTCGTGGAGTAGAGTCAATTAGACATGCTAATAGTGGTAACAACGTGGCCGAGTTTGTTTTTGTTTGGCACAAAAGGATGTGCTACTCTTGATTTAGGCAAATTAGAGGCATGAGCCCCCCCCCCCCCCCTCCCGATCCCTTCACCTCCTGTCTTCATATATCCGCACCTGCACACACCCTCTCTGCATACTTTACACCCACCCACACGTCCGTCACACATCTAAACGCATCCCCATCTGGGCGCACACACATACTTTTTCCATCCTTTTTTTTTATTAGAGATTTCATTCAAAATAAATCATTACTTAAAAATCATTGTAAATAATTCCATACAAATACAAATCTTCATTTCGTTTTAATAACTTAGATAAATTATTCACAAAACAGTGAGCAAAGAAGGAGAATAATGGAATGACATCACTTAATGTTTATAATAATAATAATAACATACTTAACTACTACTATCATACTTAATTTAGGATTTATACAGACTGAGAATATTAAATCAATAACCAAACATGCCAAAAACGAATGTTAGCTTGATTTTGCTCTGATCCATTCTTCAAGTCGAAGGAACGTTTGCATATTGCTCCGGTTGTCTCATTTCCGCCAGCACAAACGTAGCTAGTTCGCCGTCTATAGAACGTATATAGCAGACGGCAATCGGCGGATCAGACGACACGTGATAGTGATTTTGTATGTGAGATTGCTTTGCTAAATATAAAATACAAGAACCTTTTCCATATCTTTAAACTATCATTGATATCTGATAATTAAATAGTTAGTAAAATAAACCTACCATACTACATAATACAATGAAATACTTGACTAAAAGTAGGGGAGTTTGATGTGGTGCACAATTGCACCCCTCTATTAATGATCGAATAGTCCATGGTGTGTCATGAATATTCATGTTTTTGCTAACCTCGGCAAAATGTTTGCTTTTACTAAATGGAAAAATTACGGTGGGGGGGTTGGCTGAAGTTGACATAATGAACCAAGCAGAACTGATCTATGATAATTCATGCTTCTTATCCTTCGTGTGCTTGACCTATAATCTTACAATCGCGTGGTAAATTGAGTCCAAAGTTCGACTTGTTGTACATGTGTTGTATAGGCAATGGCGAGCTTGCGACCTATTTTGATGAAATTACGGTGGGTGAACTTTCAAAAGTCAACGGGAAATGAGGGTTCCAATGAAAGAGCTAGTGATAACGTACGTCGGGGTGGATGTGCTTTTCGTTTAAACAAAAAATGAATTTTTAACGATTTTGTTTGTAAAAGTCCATCGCCTAACGTATATGTTAGGCCGCTGGACTCTACCGATAGGGGTCGTTCTCAAATGAGACTAAACGGAGCTATATGCTAGAATCCGCCGAGAATAAATTCAACTTGCCAGACAACGGAGAGAATCGAAGATGTCGACTGGAAGGGCTTGACGGGGAGGAGACGATGTGGATCCGGGATCGCTATAAAGGATATAATGATTAAAAAAATCAGGCAGAACATTACCAATACATCTTCTGCCTATTATCATCGTTTTAAAACCAACATTTATAGGAATGGGATTTATCATATACAGGTGTCAAATCTCCACAATTTTGAATTAGAGGTAAATGTGTCCGCCTCTTTCCTTCTCTTCTCTACTCTCCTCTTCCCTTTCTCTTCCCCTCCCTCCCTCTCTCTCTCTCATTCTCCTTCTCTCTCTCTCTCGCTCTCTCCTTTTCTCTATCTCTCTCACTCACCAGATCTGTCCTTTCTCTTTTCAACATTCATATTTCAAATTTTGTTTTTGTAATCGAATTTTCTACTTGTAATCGAAATACGCCCTAGGCCATAAGTCGTAAGATAATTCGGAAGCCAGGTTAAAATCACACATGTATCTATACAAAAATATGTTCCAACATAAATATAATATGACTCTAAAAACCGCTTGTTCGAATTTCAACATTTTATTCAGTGCATTACTCTGATTCTACATTTTACCATGTATAAGTTATCATTCCATCTACGTTAAGCGGTTGTAGTCAAACAAACACGACTTCACGACCACATACGGAACCATTCGTACCAGTCAGAATGTTTAAGTTATGCAAAAGGTTCAATTTTGTATACTGGAAAAATACTTCAGGTGCCAAAAAAAGCTTCTTAACTCACTAAGATCATAAACAACACATTTGGTTCGTTGTGATTCCAGCAATTGGATCGTAGCATCATGTTATGGTTAAATAAGTTGCACGAACGTGAAATGGTTTGTGCTTCCCCATGATAACAGCTAATAATACTGGCACTGGAACTGACGCAAACATTATCCTTACATCTATAGACCTACATAGTTAGAATAGGGAAAAGGTAACAATATTATTATGGTTACGTTATGATATTTATACTTGTGCGAAAAGACAACATAGGACACACCTTGAATGTCATTTGTGTTCTTATGATTTACATGTGTTAAATTAGAGAGCATCAGAAAGAAAGAAAGAGAGGGGAGAAATAGAAATAAACTGTACGCATGATTTTAAATGTAAAATCTGATGAAACGATATAATATAAGATATAAGATACAATATTGCGTAGGCATCTTACAAGGCAATATAAAATACAATAGTTTCATACATATTACATCCCGGTTCACGAAATTGTTTCATTATTTTGATAGAAACATGCGTTACAGTAATAAATTCTTATCATATAAATATTTATAATTTAAAAGTCTTGTTTTTACAAAAATTTGTTACGATATAGCGAATAACAGCAAAGATACAAACATTTATCATACATTTTCAGTTTACTAAAGTCCGCTTTTCAAATTCATCTAAATATGACAGGTTATAATTGAAATTATAGTAACAAAAGCGTTTCATATAAATCCAAATCAAAATATGATATAAGGTATATAATTCAATACTTACAGTGCATTTTTGTTAAATCAGTTAATATATTTTTTCGTAATAACCCAGAAAATATTCATATTTAGATTTTCACTTGATAAATATAAATATTTATTACATTTACATACAATGAAATGTAAAAACAGGTTTTAAAAATTCACGTAAAAGACTGTGACAATAAACAGGACAATAAATGACTTGTGCAAAGATTGCAATAGCTCAAGGTTGTAATATGTAAGTGTTCCGGTTTTTCAAATTTTGTCTACATACATTTACATGTCTAGCAGAATGTGTCTAAAATCAAATGTGAAATTGATAACAATGTGATGGAGGAATCAAATCAAAAGAGGTTTAATACCTGCTCAGTACAAAACATTTTGTTTTCATTATCTGACGATTTTTTTTTGTTTACAACCTTTCGAGTGAATTCTTATTATACGTGAAGAAATTTTAAAAAAATATGCAGCATTCTCTTAATACTCCTTCGATATTACTACTTAATTATGGAGGAGTGTATAATACTCGTTCACTCGTTTACTCAGTAGATTTAGAGGTGTGATCTAATTCGATACAATCATAACAATAGTATAATACTCGTTTACTCAGTAGATTTAGAAGTGTGATATAATTCGATAGAATCATAACAATAGTATAATACTCGTTCACTCGTTTACTCAGTAGATTTAAAGGTGTGATATAATTCGATAGAATCATAACAATAGTGTTTGAAAGAAAATGACACGACTCATATACCATGTATAATCCTACTCGTACACTATCAAAAATAAAGTTGGGCACCAGATATTTTCTAATTACAGTTTGTTCTTTATGTTCTTGATATGATGAAATGATCTAAAAATATAATTCTTCCTTTGACACAACGAAAATAAACCCATATATATACAGACCATTACCCACTTTGATCCACCATAATCTTGTGGCGATGGAAGTTTTCCTTTTTCTTTTGAGAAAGGACTCTTTATTTCTAATTAAGCGGAATATTTGTACCATTTTTGAGTTGGCATTGTTTATGTGTAAGCATACACAACTTTGATTTACCCAGTGCGTCACTGTTTTTTTATCGTTAATGAAATATGTTACGGAGACGACATATGCGGTATGGGTTTCTTGTTCATATATGTCGTGTTTATTTTAGCATCATTTTATTAAGCTGTGGGAATGGTATTGATATATTGAGGATCGTCGAAATAATTTTCAGGCGCCTTTTCGTCTGTATTCACATACACAGCACCAGAACACTTTCCAGTAGAACTAGGACTTATATGATCTTGATTGTCTGGGTCGTTTTGCAGCGCATTTTCATATGTAATGTCTTTATTCACATACACAGCCTCAAATTGCTTTGGAGTCAAACTAGGACTGTCATAATCATTGTCTGGGTCTTTTTGCAGCACATTTTCATATGTAATGTCTTTATTCACATACACAGCCTCAGAACACTTTCGAGTAACATTAGGTCTGCCGAAGTCGTCATTGTCGATGCGAGGAATAGGCTTCATGTCCATGTAGTCGATTGTAGTTGTGGCATTGTCGGTGCGAGGAATAGGCTTCAAGTCCATGTAGTAGCTTGTAGTTGATTTGGAAGGTTGAGACGGATCATGTTCCTGTTCTATTTCAGCATAGATTCCCTGGTCCACCTAGAAAAATATTTTAAAGCGAAATACATCAAGTGAATCTCAAAATATCATAATGATCACTTCATTATTCAGAGTATGTAGGCTATCTATGGTTTGCATCTTATTTTTTCAAATTTCCACTAAACAGTGTCTGAGCCTTTTATTTAAATATGAATTTATAACAAATAACAAATGAATGATTGAATATCGATAGTGGGTATTTAATCCAGTAGCTTGTAATTCAAAGGAAGAGCATTTTTACTTCCTAAAACACAGTTGTACACAGTGGAGATTACGGCGCCTGGGGCGAACAACAATATTTCGCCCCCAACCATTATTCAATTGTAAGTTTTAAATTCAAACAAGATTTCCTTGCTTTTAAGCAACGTAAAAATTATATTTAAAGGTAAAGACCAGTTTTGGAAACGCCCCCTCTCAAAAAACGAAATGGAAGCTCCATTATTACCAATCATGTTAAATTTTGTGTTTTGACTTATACGTGATGATACAAATTTTGCCGAGAAACCGCCTACTAATTGATATATTTGGTAAATTATTATATCTATTTGGACCTGATAGATATCGCGCACGTATCGCGTATTCCCATATACATCTTTCATTGTACAGTGCTAGTAACTTTACCAAGACTGGGCAAAATTTCTTATCATTTTGATGATTCCAGAACCTTGCAGTACACACCAATACTTATATGCTAGATGATCAACCTTTTCTGATCGATTCCACAACGTTTCTTTCACAATGCAATCGCATGACCATAACTGATCTTTATTTTTAATGGACCGAACCTTGAGATTGGTCACCAAAGTTTCAATAAATCTACAATGAAGTGTGGGTGCAAAGTGGCCAAGCGGTATTTTTTTTTTTTCAAAACAAGTTTCCGTGCATTTTAACGTGCGGACTTTTTCAAGGTACCTCAGCAACAGATCGTAATTTTTTTATCAAATTTGAATAAAAAATGATATACCAAAATCATAATTTCACTTGTTTTTCTTCAAAGCGCTAATCTGAACATTTAGATTATTTGTGGGATCTAGTTATGACTTAAGTTGGTCATTGACATTCATGATTTTATTTATCGAATGCTTTGGATGCGAAGTTCGGAGATAAGTTATTTCTACATGCCAAAGCTGCGCTATACCCGATATGCATGTATTTTTCGTTAAAGAAAACAATGATTAATAAAGTAATGCTATTTGGATTATCTAAATACATTTTTTTCTTTTAATAGCATATTAGTAGTTCATGCTAAATGATAGACTTACCATTTGGCCTTCTGGTTGAGTGTTGTTTCCAATGTCTGCTTGAAATGCAAATAACGAAATTAAATTTTAAAAAATCATGTAAACAAAAGTACCGATTATGGCTAAGGAAATAAAAAAATACTTGACTTCATTTATATTAAACAGCCTATCCATAAAAAATAATAACACATCAATGAAGTTTGATTTCAAACTTGCTAATGCATAACATAATTGAAATCTGCAAGGAAATATGTTTATTTTAGTTTTATGTCTTTTCATGTAAATAGAAACAAATTTCAAAATATCCTACTCTGTATTCCTCTAATCGGCAATTAAATTCTTCTTCATCGTTATAACCATCTTATTATGTTTTCCTGTATGGACCTATAATTATTTGATTTCTGTTTTCTTTACACGTTTTCTAAATCCGCAATTCCTGCCTCATTTTGATAATATTAATTGTTATTTGTCATTATTAATGCCAATGTGACAGATAAGGAACGAGGACGGGAAATTATATAGGTAAACATGGTTGGTATGAGGAAGTGACAGTGTTAGGGTCATCTCTGATAACCTGGAGTGCACATTTTATGAGCAGTGGGAATTTGAAATAAATAGTAAAAACCAAAAAAAAGATGAATACCGTAAAAAAACGACAAACGAGGAGTGAAAGAAACTCAGGAAGGAAAATTAATATAAACAAAAGAAAACGCAAAAAACATTGATGTATTTATGAATCAGAGAGGGAAAAAATATTAGTGAGGGAATTAATGCCATCTAAGGGCAGTAGAAGTGACAGAGAGAGACAGCGGTAAAAGGAAAGAGAGACAAAAACAACAAAAAAACAAAAAAATATCAAGAGGTGGTATAAAGTGAAAAGAAATTGAAACAAGAAAGTTGAAGATTGAAGCCTAGTAAAGATACTATAATATTGAAATGGGGAATTTATCTGAAATGTGTATGTTTCGGTGTGATAGAGGTGAATGCAGGGGCCAGCTACTTTATGACATACCCTTCTTTCGTTTCACACAGCATAATACTCCATAGAAGTACATCAAACCCAGTGAAATGAGCAGGATGAAGCCAACAGCGGTAATCACTCCAATAGCGATTGCCATGAAAGGAAGCATGTCAGTTGGTGGCTTCTTCCCAACTAGTGGCGGGTCTAGGACAAACAAAACCATGACTAGAATGTTGTGGATATTGCTTTTTTAAACAATGTTGTAGGAGATTGGTTTAATAATAATGGCAAAGTTTAGTTATATCCATGGTTTTATGTTTGAATGTTTTGTTCATATCCCTTTATCCCCTGTGTTTAAAATAGAGTTTTACGAAGCCATGTACAATTTGTTGTGATGTTTGGCAAGGTGAAAATTTACTAATACCAGAACAACCACACGTGATCCGCCCACACCTGCAATTGTATCCACTCTAAAACGTAAATACATCCCACACATGGAAATATAAACATACCCACGCATGTAACATGTGAAACTAAACACAAAAGTTCACTTACCCACGCACTTACTCACAGCTGATCATGAACTATTTTTGTCTCATGCTCGATCATTTCTCGTTCTTTACGTTGATAACATCTAGGTTATAACGGCTTTATATTTCAATGTGCATTTTACATAGTAGCTTATAAAATTAAGGAAGCATGCTATGATTGTGATTCCATTGAATCAGGGTACTTCTGAATTTTTTTCTTGCCACTTCAGGACCTCTCCTTTCATCAAGATCTTGAGAGCATTCGCTAGTAATGGGAATCGATAGTAAATGCCCGGAGGTTATCTCAAATTACATAACTCACTTTAGAAATCCAGCCATCTGATTGGTCAAAATTGGAGTCGGGATTTTAGCCGTTCCCGTAAAATGCACACAAAAAACGGTCAATAGTCTTTTGAAAGACTATAGACCGGTTTTGGCATCTACGTATATGCGTGCAATCTCAATGGGAAGGATTTTAGCACACAAACTCCAGAGGTGCGCGATCAGACACCCTGAGCTCGATAGCGTAAACAAACTTGATTACCATGATTGGTAAGTCGCACATGTATTCTATGACCCTTTTCGGTATATAAAAGTTATAAAGACTGCTTTAATATTCGAGGCATTTTTTTTGTAGGCTCTCGGGGAGGTTACATGATCGTGATATCACCCCTCGGCGTCATAGCAGTCATTATTATTATAATATTACCCTTTGCTTATGAATGATTATTATTAAAATTAAAAACACTCAATAGCTTAACCTGATAGATCAGCTGGTTTACTGCACAGTTTCCTGCCAAAGGTCACCAAAACTGGGTCATCATCCGGATCAATGCTGACCACTGCCCCGGGTTCAACGCACTTTGATCTATTTACAGATGCACAGTCTGGCCCGCTGTATCTCCTTTGTATGATGACGCATATTTCTCCCAGGGATTGGTTTGCCTTTGAAAATGTGAAGATATGTTTCTGTTTGTCCCATATGGTCATTATGCCTATAAGACGAAACAAAGAAACAAAAGCACAGGAAATTATTACAGTGTCATTACATTTTTTTTTTTATAGAAAGAGAGACAGAGAGTGGGGTGGTTTAATCCACATCATAATTTAATGTGGTACGTTTTCTCTAAGATTCGTTTAAGTAGATTCATAAACACACAGCCTTTCAACTATTAGACATATAAGATTTAAGCTAAACAAGGCCGAGTATACGGCATCTGCAATAATCTTCAGTATTGAAGGAGGCAGATTATATTGAAGAAGAAGAAGAAGAAGAAGGGAAATGTTGTTCTGTTTGCTCCGTTTTTTAATCCCTATACATATTTCTGCTCTGTCAAACTTTTGTTAAACATGTCAGAACTAGCTATTCATTCATCGTACAGATCAGGGTGTTACATCCCACAAGTAGTTAATGAATAAAACAAATGGATTAAAACGAATTTCCTCATACAAATAACCAAACACAGAAGAAAACGAAAGGGATTTCTTGACGATAAATTGTTGGTCCTTACCATAGCTCTCGGGTTGCAATGCTGTACAAGTTCCAAACAAGAAAGCATGAAGAATAAAACAGAAACAGAGCTATTATCAAATGGCGTTTGATAAGTGGTTTGTACTTTTCCGAGTACAAATGAAAGCAATGGTTATAAATAACTCTGTATTCACATTTAAAGTATTATGTATCAAGTATAGTATAGATTGAACGGGCTGGGGATGAAAATGACACTTTGATTATAGTACAACACTGTCATAAGCCTTATATGTTATGTGTTACTTTTATTTTGTCCGACCATTACAAATAATTGCAGCATTACAAAATGAATAAACACCTATAACTGAATCTGTAGGCATATGAATGATTACAACAGACATGACAATTAATACAATTATACAATAATTCTACTTTCTATGATTAAACTTTGATGCATTCTGTGTAGTTGAGGTCATAAAACTACAGTTTCGAATTAAATGTAATGTGTATTTATTAGAAATAGACGTTCTCATCTAGGGGATGAGGCAGTAAGGTTATACTGAAGACTTAACTTTATATAAAGAGATATATTATCAAATTCTATCCCCTTTCTTTATAAATGATTAATCTAAAACGCATAAAAGACAGGGTTAGAAGTGCAAAATGCCGGAGAAAAATTTCTAGAAAAAAGAGAGAAACAAAAGATATGCATGAATAACATAAAATGTACCTAAAGTAGAAGAAGTTTAGTAACAATTAATGCAAATAGTTGTTTCGTGGGTGAGCAAATAATAAACATGGATGCGTATGCAATCATAAAAGCAAATGAAGGCAAAGTAGAAAATAATGCGTTCAGTATAACTAGACATTGTGGTTGTATTGCTTGGGTGGATGATTACATTCAAACGTCAAGCAATTTAGAAGTTCTCGTTATTCAGAAACTTACGAGTTGTTGAAGCTACTGTTTCCACTGGGCTACTATTCCCTGCGCTGTTCACAGCCCATATAGTCATCCGGTACCAAGTGAAAGGCACCAGTCCCACCAATGTGTGGGATGTCCCGGTCAAGTTTGTGACAACACCACACCCCTTTTCTTGCGTGTCGTTTGGACAGTATTCCAGAGTGAAAGTTTGTTGCAACCCGCCATCGAATCCTGGTTGCCAGGCAACGAAGAGAGTTGAAGATGTAGTCTGGTTTTGGTCGACGAAGAACCAAGGAGGTGGATCTGGGATGTCTGTAGACGGTGAAATGGATTTTAAATGATATAGTATGTAATAATATGCGCAGACACTAAGTTTGGATAATTGTGTCTAAGTACCGATAAGCAACAATTCGGGTTTTTGTCATTTAGCATGAGTTTGTTTTAAAGCATCCATCCACAAATATAATCAACACATGCTTCTGTTGTCGAAATGCTTCCCTCTTAAGCAAATATAAATACATATGCATGGCAGTGGCATGATATCCAGGGAATATATTTTGGATAATAGAGAGGATATTGTTGAGAGTAAATAACAGAGGACCGAGCCGAGACCCTTGCGGGACCACTTGACCACTTGACCACTCCGATGCTTGAAAAAGCATCGGAGACAACATCATCAATATTGTTTAAATGTCTAATGGTTAAAATCGGAAGCTATGGATTTTTAGATTGTCTTGTATTCAAGTATTTATGCTCCAAATAGAAATATCGATGTAATGAGATGTTTAATCATGAAAACTTATATTTATATACTCACTGGAATAGTTCAAAGTCGCAGTTTATGTGATTGCAGAGTTTACAAAGGTGAAAATAATTAGCTACTACATTCCAATTAAGACCCCAGGACGGTGTGGGAAATAACAACCAAATCACACCTCATCACTTCATTTTCTTATTTTACTTTTACCAATTCCAACTCTCCTTCTGAAATGGAAGCGGGGAGGGGTTATGCCCCCTAATTCTCGTCTAAGAGGAAGCATTTGAATGGCTCATCTACAAATTGAGCTGGTTTACTACACAGTCCCCTCTCTGAGGTCACAAAAATCGGATCAACATCCAGGTTACTGCTAACCTCTATGCCGGGTGCGATGCACTCTGTTCCATTCACAAAGGAACAGCCATCTTCCTCTTTTATTTTTTGTATGATGAAAAAGGGCAAATGCCCACAAAGGGCTGTTTGCTTTTGAAAAAGTTAACGCTCCAATTTCCTCGCCTAGAGTAACAATTTAGAGGGGAAAATAACAGCAAAACAAACTGAAACTAGACTTTAATTCGTCACTTTGACGAATTAGGTGATACGAAGCTATTTTTGTATCATGAAAGTGTGCCGATGATGATCTAATGATAATATTCATAAATACGATAATGACGATATTGATGATGATGATTTTTTGGTTTTAAATGACGATGACCATGATTAAAAGTGGTATAGCGCCCCCTTCAGGTATTCGATAGAGAATTGTTATATGATTAAACTATTAATTTACTAAACAAGCTCAAATTTTCGCCTGATTGCAGAGCCTACTACTCATTGAACTGATATTTCGACGCACTACATACGCAACATAATGAACAAGTCTAGACTGGAATTTAGTATCAATCACCTCCCATAGGCATAACATGCATATTTAGCAAAAATCTGACATATGTCGCCTTTAATCGTAATTTTAACCATAATGACGTCATCAAAATGAAGAAAGATTGGTAAAAAACTTGTGGAAAATTGTCTCAGCTACAACATATTAAAGTTTGGAAGAAAATCGATCAATATTTACAGAGATACATTCGATTTCCCATAAATATGCTGACGCCATAATGTGCGTATTCGTATTTTGACTTCCAAGGCTATTATAATGACGTCACGATGTACTTAATGGCCAAATGAGACATGAAATCATATCTCCGACTCATACTCTATCTAAATATGAACAAACAAATTGGCAGTCCTTATTCATCCCAATGGGCCTTTTTATAGGCATGTTTTTGCCAATATACGCTATGTAATACATAAACTCGCACGCACTGATATTTATCTTTAACGGACGCTCATTCTGTTATTAATTGTGATAAAGAGATGAACATGGTATCAAATTGTTCAGAAAAATTTGAGGAATATCCTGTAACAAAATTTGAGGGGTAATTATTTTTCGTTCGACCGTGACAAACGAAAACGCGCAAAATGCGTGTTTTGCGCGATTTTTTATGAAATGCTTATAATGGCCTAAAACGTATGCAAAAAAAATTTAAGACGATTTTGAGCAATTTAAAATTTTACGCGCGCGTTAACACGCGCACAAAGGCGTACGCGCATTTTTGCGCGCATTTATTGACCTGAAATTGACCGGACGGATATTGATCTTAATCCTGATAATTATAAATGAGAAATTCCTTCCCGTCATGAAGATATGATCATAAGTTGATTTTCACAAAATGGCGCCTGGATGACGTCACGATAATTTTAACTCTCTAAAAAGTCACGCAGTTCTAAGTTAGACTAAGATCTATCATCATGGCAAGTTTCATGATAATGGCTTTATTCAGTCTTGAGATATCCTGCGAACAAATTCGAGGAAGAATAATAATAAATAAAAATAAATAAATAAATAAATAAATAAATAATAAAAATCTTGACGAAATCAAAAGGTGATACGTATACTTATACGTATCACCTAATAAAAGAATAACACATACAAAATGGTATTAAATGGGCATACGTTATGAATACGTAAAACACATTGAAGAGGTTCAAAGCGCCAGATGGGTAAATGTTTTGTTATTATTTTGGTTGTAATTGATGGGTATGGACAACCCCCCTTTTGTAATTAAATTGTCGCATTAAAAACCATTGAAGCCCATCCAAAATTTGAGGGGAAATAAGGGATACGTAGGGCAACGTGTGGACGCAATCGTTATCCCAAAGGGCAGGAAGGTATTGAGGTTAACCGAACTTTTCCAGTATCTGACAGTCAGGGCCTATGAAGTGCTGTATACCATGCAGTCTCCTTAATTGAACGGCTCAGACACACTGCCCCGCATTTCGACTGCTAAGAGTCTATGCCTGTACGAACTTATGAATAAGTTGAAAGTAATACTATACATGAAAGATGAAAGATTGGTTGGCTTCATCAACATTTTTATATACAATGAAAAAACTCTTCTACTCACAAACAAATGGGGAGTTGAAGACTGCACTACCGAAAGCATATCTTGACACAGCTACGCAGATGTAATCACATGGATCTTCGGACTGGGGGTTTCGAATCGCTACCTCGCTGTAAGTCAGCGTTTCACCTTCGGTTATAGTCTCGGAGAGAGTTATGTTACGGCTATCGTTAGACAACTGTGTGCCGTTACAGAACCATTGGAAGATATAAGCAGGAGGATTGGCGTCTGAGGTACATGTCAATATGAACACAGTACGTACTTCATCTGATGTAAGCCGTCGAGAAGAATCGGCCACAACCGGGCCGTCTAGATTATAGAAAAAACATTAGAAAATTGGTTTTGGTAAAAGGTGATAAAATGCGAGGAATGTATATGGGATGTGGACAGGGGCGGCCGAGCGACTTCCTAAGTGGGGGGGGGGGGCACAAAGACAAAAGGGCACTTTCTGGAAAAGGGCACCTACAAAGGAAATCTCAAAGCGAAAATATACAATTTTTTAGACATTAGTATATACCTTTACATTGTGATTACAATTATCAGAGATGATTTCAATATATTTTGTTTCACTTTATACACCATACAAGATATTGCTTAAGTATTTTTTTATTTTTTTATATTTTTTTACATACGGGCGGAACACCCTAGTCAGCACAGCTTGGCAGTTGGGTTTGATTGTCTAAACAATTTTTTGCGAGTGAGCGAAGCGGGCGAGGAAAAAATTTAAGATGTGTGAGGTCGCAGTGCGAAAAATCACATCTTATAAAGAGGAAAAAAATCCAATCCTAATGGGGTTATAAGCACATTCTCATAACGGAAGACTGACAAGACCTTTGATAAGTTACATAAGCTTTGGGTGAAAATTGCTCTTAGCCGCTTGAAATTAGCTAGAGCGCTTTTAGGAAAGAAAAGTACAAAAAAGAATTATCAGAGATGAAAATGGGGCACTTCTTGCACCCTCAAAAAGAGGCACTCACCAGGGATGAAAAATTAAGTCATGGGAATAGGAAATGGGCATTTGTCGACGGAAAAGGGGTCCTATTGCATTTTGATAGGGGCATTTATAAGATATTATTTATTGTTAAAAGGGAAATTATCAGAGGTGAAAAGAGGCACTTATCGCATCTGACAAAAGGCAATGACCAGATATTAAAAGAGGCATTTGTAATAAAGGAAAATGTGCATTAGTAAAAAGAAAATGGGCACCGATCAGATTTTAAAGGGGCATTTGTCGGAGTTGGAGGGGGCACTTATCTGAAGTGAAAAGGAGTAACTTCTCGTACCTGAAAAGGGTCATTTACCAGAGAAGGGGCACTTCTGAGAAGGGGAAGGGGCTTTTTTTTTTAATAGGAAACTTATCATTAGGAAAAAGTACACTTATTAGAAAGGGAAAAGGGCACATGTGACAATATAAGGTGCGCTTATCCGAGTTAAAATGGGGGTAGTTATTACAAGGGAAAGGGCACTTTTTACAAAGGAAAAGGGGCACTTGTAAAATTTAAAGAAGAACGTACCTCTCAAGTTTAAATAGGACAATTATTACAGGTGAAAGGGACACTTATCAAAAGAGAAAAGAGGCACTTCTCGTACCTGACTAGGGGCACTTACTAGAGATTAAAAAGGGCACTTATGAGAATGGAAAATGGACACTTATTGCAAAGGAAAATGGGCACGTGTCCAAATAAAAGGGGCACTTATCAGAGTTGAAAAGGGGAAGGGGCACTTTTATAAATTAAAAGGGGCATTTGTCAAGGTTAAAGGGCATTATTCCTATGTAAAAAGGGGCACTTCTTAAAAAGTTTAACGGGGCACTTTTCCTATGTAAAAAGGGGCACTTTTCGGGGGCTTGAAAAAGTGGGGGGCACTGTTCCCCCCCCCCCCCCTCCCCCCTGCTCCCCGGGAGGGCCGCCTCTGGATGTGAATGGAGAGGGATGAACTAGGTCTATTGGGGTGAGACTATAAGAGACTATTTAGTCTTTTCAATGACATGCGGGGAAAAAAGAGGAACATTAAAATATAGCTAATAACTTTGACTGGTCGTTATCCATAAATTATGCATCCTCTAGTAAAATGGGAAGACGGTAACCCACGGGACGTGTGTAGTATTTCCATATTTTTTTTCCATTACAAAAATAAAAAATGAGTAGAATTATTTGTAAAAGGGAGAAAATAGCAGACGAAGAGTCTTGGGAATCGTTAATGAACGCATAGACCAATATCCTATGCAATTTTAAGAAAATCTCTTCTATAAAATCCTTACAAAAAATTATTTACTGAGAAGTTAATACTCACATGATATGTTCAGGACCATACTATCATTCATTGACCGCATAGAGGGTGTGGTAGGTTGAACTGCCTGGCAGAGAAGAGGTTTCCCATGATTTAACCTCTTTGGTATGATGGTAAGGGTGCTTTCAGCATCATACCGACCATGTACATTCACGGAAGACTTAAGAGACGAATCATAGGTCACATTTTTAGATCCGATGTACCAATGGATGAGCGGAGCAGGGTATCCATTAACAGCACTGCATCTCACGATGGTTTCTATACCGTCGTGTAGATCGTCTGGTATGGTCACTTTAACATTATCTGGTGGGCCTTTACATAGAAATTAAATGTATAGTTATGCGTAAAGCCATAATGAGGGTAAAATGTCCTTTAGTAAAATAAAGAAGCTCTATTGTGTAATATTTGTCTTACGGCGAGGAAAGAATCGAGGGTCATGGTGATAAACTTCCGCTTTTCCCTCCCAGTCCGAAGTGACGCCGACTAAGAGTTATTAATAACAATAATGACAATTTAGTTTGGGTAGCTTGGTTAGATCATCATGAATAAAAGAGTAAGCTTTATCGAATTCTAAGTTATAAATAGGGCTTTAAGTGGATTAGGCGTATCATTTGATACAACACATTTGCCATCAAAGTCATTTAAAGAAGGTCGAATCCCGATATATCAAAGAAGTGTAGTGACCAAATGTCACGATTTTAACTTTTATATGTATAATAATGTTTTATTCATTGATTTGCACATGTTTAATACGAATTGCTTTACTATTTCCAAGATGGCGGCTAGGGAGAATTAATTTCCCTTGCGTAGTCCGCTGTCTGGCTTTTCAGACATGTCCCAGCCGGTTCTGTCTGGTTCGTTGATATATTCTATTGTTATGCAGATTTGTTATTGTTACGTACAGCGCGTATACGTGCATATTAATTTTGTGCGCTTATTTTGACCAATCGCGCTACACCAGCGATTGGGGCTTTTTCTGATATTTCCATGTGGAAATCAGAGGGAAGATTTTTATCGGCAAACACAGGTCGATACTGTGTTTTTGTTTACTGTGCCGGTCGAATTTTCGTCCAACATGGACGCGACGACTTCGTCCCCGGACCTCTCCCGGGTGACTCATTTTTGTGGAGAGACTTGTATCGCTTTTACTAGCACATACTTGGATTTGTCTTTTCCACTGACAATTATCGTTGTAGTGACACGATGAACGCCATCGTCACCACCTCGCCATCATCTGCTTCGTTGTGCTGACACGATGAACGACATCGTCACCACCTCGTCATTATCTATTGTGTTGTGTTGACACGATGAACGCCATCGTCATCACCTCACCTCATCATCATCGACTCTTTATCTTTTCTACTGCGTGTTGTGCTGACACGATGAACGCCATCGTCATCACCTCACCGTCATCCGTTGTGCTGTGCTGGCTCGCTGATTATCGTCACGTCATCACCACATCATTGACATTACCTTCATGACCATCATCGCTGTTTTCACCAGCGTCGTCTTCATCGTCGACTTCATCATCGCTGTCTTCACCAGCGTCGTCTTCATCATCGCTGTTTTCACCAGTGTCGTTTTTATCATCGTTGTCTTCAACATCGTCTTCATCTTCGTGGTATTCACCTAGCGTCGATCATCGTCTGCATATCCTACGCGATCGACAACTAGCTCATCGACCACCGTTTTCGACTAGCTAGTTTCTACATCTAGATAGAACTTGAAGAAGATCTACTTTGAATTCAACTCCAATGACTCACGTAACGTTAATTATATTGTGATTTATGCATTGCATTGTTTATCATTGTGATGCCTTATTTTGACTGACTGAGTGCCTGTTGTTGAGTGCGTACGCTTACTAACACATATTTTACATGTTTATAATTGCACTAGTTCTAGGCCTATGCCTGGTCTACTGATCTAGATCTGCTATAGTCTAGATCCACCGATATATTGTTGTATTCTCGTGTTGTGCATTCCGTACACATACACAAGTAGAGATTTGTTTAGTGGTTTCTTGAACCACAATATTTCGTGCCTATGTAGGTAAATCTAAACGCTTAGATTTGAGTAGTATTTTCTTGACTGTTATTATTCATGGAGTGTGAATGATATTTAACTGACTTGTTTTAGTACTGTCTTAAGTTGTACTGAACAGGACTCCTGATATTTCGAGACTTGTATTAAGCGGTAATCTTTAATACCATAGTGACTAAGTTGAGTCTCCTTTATATTATCTGTGCTGTTGGAAGTTATCTATGTTTGATTATTAATAGTAACTACCAAGGGCCTAGTGGTAGTTTAATTGTCTGTCACTGTTGAGATAGACAGAAGAGGTTCTTGATAATTCTGTAATCATTGTTTCTTATGTGAAATTATAGAATATAGAACCAGTTTTTAACCATAATCAATTTGTCTGGATGTGATCATTTATTAAGTGTTTTCTTGTCTGGAGGGATACTGCTTTTTAGTAGTTTAATTAAAAAAGGGAATTATGTGGGATTACTAGTTAACACGCAACATAGTCCATACCCCATGTAGTTTGCTAAATTGGTGACCCCGACGTGATCCCCCTGAGATAAGAAACATTTAGTTAGATTACCTTTGCTTATTAATATTTTTTTTTACCATTAGGTAATCATATTTTAAATTGTGTATTTTCGCCCCTCGGAGCTTACGCAAGCTCGGGTCTGGTAGGGGGGTTAATGTAGTGACCAAATGTCACGATTTTAACTTTTATATGTATAATAATGTTTTATTCATTGATTTGCACATGTTTAATACGAATTGCTTTACTATTTCCAAGATGGCGGCTAGGGAGAATTAATTTCCCTTGCGTAGTCCGCTGTCTGGCTTTTCAGACATGTCCCAGCCGGTTCTGTCTGGTTCGTTGATATATTCTATTGTTATGCAGATTTGTTATTGTTACGTACAGCGCGTATACGTGCATATTAATTTTGTGCGCTTATTTTGACCAATCGCGCTACACCAGCGATTGGGGCTTTTTCTGATATTTCCATGTGGAAATCAGAGGGAAGATTTTTATCGGCAAACACAGGTCGATACTGTGTTTTTGTTTACTGTGCCGGTCGAATTTTCGTCCAACATGGACGCGACGACTTCGTCCCCGGACCTCTCCCGGGTGACTCATTTTTGTGGAGAGACTTGTATCGCTTTTACTAGCACATACTTGGATTTGTCTTTTCCACTGACAATTATCGTTGTAGTGACACGATGAACGCCATCGTCACCACCTCGCCATCATCTGCTTCGTTGTGCTGACACGATGAACGACATCGTCACCACCTCGTCATTATCTATTGTGTTGTGTTGACACGATGAACGCCATCGTCATCACCTCACCTCATCATCATCGACTCTTTATCTTTTCTACTGCGTGTTGTGCTGACACGATGAACGCCATCGTCATCACCTCACCGTCATCCGTTGTGCTGTGCTGGCTCGCTGATTATCGTCACGTCATCACCACATCATTGACATTACCTTCATGACCATCATCGCTGTTTTCACCAGCGTCGTCTTCATCGTCGACTTCATCATCGCTGTTTTTACCAGCGTCGTTTTCATCGTCGACTTCATCATCGCTGTCTTCACCAGCGTCGTCTTCATCATCGCTGTTTTCACCAGCGTCGTTTTTATCATCGTTGTCTTCAACATCGTCTTCATCTTCGTGGTATTCACCTAGCGTCGATCATCGTCTGCATATCCTACGCGATCGACAACTAGCTCATCGACCACCGTTTTCGACTAGCTAGTTTCTACATCTAGATAGAACTTGAAGAAGATCTACTTTGAATTCAACTCCAATGACTCACGTAACGTTAATTATATTGTGATTTATGCATTGCATTGTTTATCATTGTGATGCCTTATTTTGACTGACTGAGTGCCTGTTGTTGAGTGCGTACGCTTACTAACACATATTTTACATGTTTATAATTGCACTAGTTCTAGGCCTATGCCTGGTCTACTGATCTAGATCTGCTATAGTCTAGATCCACCGATATATTGTTGTATTCTCGTGTTGTGCATTCCGTACACATACACAAGTAGAGATTTGTTTAGTGGTTTCTTGAACCACAATATTTCGTGCCTATGTAGGTAAATCTAAACGCTTAGATTTGAGTAGTATTTTCTTGACTGTTATTATTCATGGAGTGTGAATGATATTTAACTGACTTGTTTTAGTACTGTCTTAAGTTGTACTGAACAGGACTCCTGATATTTCGAGACTTGTATTAAGCGGTAATCTTTAATACCATAGTGACTAAGTTGAGTCTCCTTTATATTATCTGTGCTGTTGGAAGTTATCTATGTTTGATTATTAATAGTAACTACCAAGGGCCTAGTGGTAGTTTAATTGTCTGTCACTGTTGAGATAGACAGAAGAGGTTCTTGATAATTCTGTAATCATTGTTTCTTATGTGAAATTATAGAATATAGAACCAGTTTTTAACCATAATCAATTTGTCTGGATGTGATCATTTATTAAGTGTTTTCTTGTCTGGAGGGATACTGCTTTTTAGTAGTTTAATTAAAAAAGGGAATTATGTGGGATTACTAGTTAACACGCAACATAGTCCATACCCCATGTAGTTTGCTAAAGAAGTAAAACTCACCGCAAACCATCAGTTTGGTTAGCCGTTGATCCAGAAAGCTTCCTAAACTTGCAACGCATTGAAGAAATGTTCCGTGGTGCTTTCTCTCTGGATGTATTATGATGGTACTTTCAGTGTCAAACAAACTTTCATCTAAAGCATTGCGATGCTTTGAAATGCTTATCATACCGGGAAGAATATTGATGCCGTGAAGTGTCCATGATAATTCAACTGCTGGTAATGATCCAACACTTTTACAAGTGATTGAAGTGGATGAATCTTCTTGAACGTTAATAACTGTCGATCCATACTCGCTTTCCTTGTTGGCTCCAGTAGGTAACAGCACCATGTTGGCGGGTAAAACTTCATTACAAAACAAATACATTAAGATAAAGATACAATGCTTCTAGGAGAGCGCAATTTTTGTAAATCTGTAAATAACCATATTCTGTAATGATACGTGTGAATTAAATTCAAGTCATTAAAGCAAAAAATACGATTAAAAACCAGTATTGGATATTACCCTAAAAAGATCAAAGTTGATATCTGAGCAAAGCAATTGATAGAAGGTAAGAGGGGAAATCCGGGAATATATGGGCTCACTTAACTTACATCAGCACCTTTGTGATTAAAGATGTTACACTTCCAGGTTGTGAAAAAGTGAATACTCGTTGTACTTGACATGCAATTCTTACCTTGAACATTCAGGTAAACTGAGCGTTGCAAATTATTTTGTAGTTGTGGATGTGATGCCACACAGCGCAGAATCTTTCCTTGATCATTACTAGAGGGCGTGATCGTAGCAACCCTCCGAGAGGTATATCCGTTGCCTTGTGAGACACCAGACTGATCGTGAAGAACCACGGTTACATCATCTGATATACGCCATTCCAGTACTGCAGGAGGCCTTGCCCAGTCTGTTTCACATGTGAAGTCATACGGCTCTCCAGCAGTTACCGTTATATTTGCGTTGTTTGGATAATTATCGATCTCATCCATGATAAAGAGCCAATAGGGTGGAACTCGTGTCAAAAGAGGGAACAGTCACGATGAATAAAACTCAGTTCAAATTGTACTTTTCCACTCTGATAGTCTGCCTCAATGTAATTGAATCACTAATTGCGCTTACCACCGTCTTTTAAGTTTGCTACTTAAAAATACACACTTCATCCCTTCACAAACAATATTTGGTGTGATTATAAGTTAGTTTGTTGCCGAATATGATTTAGAGACTTTTGGAGTAGAACATAATCATAATTCCAAATAAAATAGCAAATAAGATTAAAAAGACATTAAAAAAAAAAGCAGTATGCTAAACATGACTTGTATCAAGTTATTAATATTTGCAAAACATGTTTGGGTTTAAAGTTTGACAAAGAACAACTTCCATTTAAGCTCTGTTTATGCAAGGCTATCGAAGAGCTTTATTTTTCAATACTGAATTCGAGATGTGAAGACTATGTATTTACCTGGAAATAATGGCGTCACTTGCACGCTAGTTGATCCTGTATTCGCTGGCCCATATGTACCACTTACAGTACATTGGTAACTGTCTCCATCATTTTTGCCAAGTTCTTTTATTGTTATATTCACACTGTAATAATCTTCAACAAGTGTTATAATACAAAGCATTGCCTTAGTATAAATGAGATGTACGATAAAGATCTGAGTTTGTAATTCCTTTTATAATTTATCTTTACGAACCGGTTTGTTACCAATGATCTGAATTGTTATAAAATCGTAGCGATTTGATAACTTTCTTATCTATGTAAAACCTTCATTAACGAGTAATACAATGATATCAGATTATGAGATATACAGCGTTTGAAAATCATGAATCCAAGTACGATGTATCAATATATTACTTTCAACATTTTGGGCATCCATTACGTTCAATACACGTCCCAAAGTCTTATCTAGGCTAAGTACACCTACACTTACAATCAAAACATAACATCAAACTTACCAGATTTGGAGATAATAACTGCGAGAAAAAGAAGAACTTCTGCACAAATGAACATCATCATTCAGTCATCGTATCTTGCCATTCAAAGAAACACTATTTTACAACTCTATCCACTAATGCATCCTGATTATGAAAGCAGGGAGATGGGAGAGACTCCCTGATAAATTAAAGCAAACATGATGAAGCGAGCTACACGATGATTTAGTTTAGCATATATTGATGGATTCGTTGGCGATGCTGTTTTTGTGTTAAAAATTAAACAAATATCTTGATGGATGCTATCATTTATATCTATCCTTCTGACACCGGTTCAGTTTCATAAACTTCACCAAGCCATCAATTTGAAATGGCAATGAACATGTCATGTATGAATAGACAATTTAAACGCCCTTTCTCTCTGGACAATGTGACACAAAAAATTAAATTGGAAGGTATTGCGTCGTCATTTCTTGTCCTTTTTGCCTTTCTCTTTTCATTCCTCTCTTTTATTTCATTTTTTTTTCTCTCAATTTGTATAAACTACTGGATGGTGAAGGTAGGGGCGTGCCATCTCCTTTTTGTTTCCCATCGTTCAAATCTTATTTTCTGTTTAACACATTATCGACGAATGACAATGGACCATTTTCCAGTATATTTATCAATTGCCCCGAAAATTTTCCAATACGCGTTTTAAATACTAAGTAATGCCTAAGTACGAATTAGATGTGCGACAAAAATCTGAGATGGTACGATTCCTTTGATATGTTTCTTCCAAAAAAATGATAGCAGATTAATCTGATGAAGAGCGTTTGAAAATCATGAATCCAAGGACTATGTATCAATATATTGCTTTCATTTTTTTAAAGCATCCATTACATTCATAACACCTCCCAAAGTCATATGAAGGCTAAGTTACCCTACACTTTACAGTCCAAACAGGAAATAAAACTTACCATTTTCGCAATTGATAACGGCGAGAAAAAGAAGAACTTCTGCACAAATCAAGATCATCATTCAGTCATCATATCTTGCCAATCAAAGAAAACATATTTTACAACTATATCCAATAAGGCACCCTATGGTTACGGAGGCAGCGAGCTGTGAGAGACTTCCTGATGAAATAAGCAAACACAAGGGAGCTAGACGATGTTTTTGAAGAGATTGACCATATATTGGAGGATTCGTCGGCGATGTGCTGTTTTTACGTTGAAAGTGAAACAAATATCATGATGGATGCTGGCATTATTATATCTCCTTCTGCCACGGTTTAGTTTCATAAACTTCACCGAACTATCAATTTCAAATGAGAATAATTGTTATACATTATTTAACAATAGGGGCGCTTGCTCTCTTCAGACATTGTGATAAAATTACTTAAAATTGGAAGGCATCAAGAAATATTCAGTATACAAGTTTTCGATAAGCTGTTGATTTCAATGTAGCAACTTATATTTATCGCGTAAGAAACCTACATTTATCGTGGTTTTCATTCACTTAATTGAAAAGTTCCAATAAAAAATAAAACAGGAAGCAACGTATTTATTTCACTATTCCTAGACTACAAGGAATAATTACACTAACGAAATAAAAACAATAGGTGGCGTAGGAATGGGAAAGAAAGTCAGGTTACTTTACTCATGGACCTATTACGGATGGACATTCATCGTTTTCTTAACGAATTCATTGTGATTGTCTCCGTCAATGTCGTCTCAATAACATTCCGTACATGTTTCTTCCCTTTGGTCTCATCATGGTCGCCGGCAAAAAGCCGGGACAGAATCAAGATAGTGATTTTACACATGTTAATCTACATGCGCAGAAAATAATTACTCGCCTAAATCATGGAAAATAGATGTGCGGTTCTGGCTTATAATCGGAAATTGTTGTTCCGTGTACTGTACATGTATTTTTTTTGGAAAAACATGTTGACATTACCAGATAGAGGTTATCTTTGGATTTTTTGGTTGTGATTTAAAATCCCGTTTCCCCCTATTTCCTCATAATATTCCAGAGTTATAACGCACAGGGCTGACACAGATCATGGCCTTCTAATTGTTTTATGAGGTCATATGTGTGTGCGAAAGTTTGCGAATCAGTAATAATACATTTCATATCACCAAAATCATCTGCATTTCAACTTTGCTGCTCCCCATTGAGGATGCTTTTATTTAAAGGTGAACTTCAAAGAAAATCACAAATATGTCAACTAATGTATCACTAGAAACTGGTAAGCTAACAGATAGCCATCGTACAAGTTTTAGGTCAACTACATATCGGGTGATTTATAAAAATACAAATACAACCACCTCCAGTAGCAGCTGGGATATGCGAGAGATTCGCCGGAAAAATAACGATGTTTTTAATGACGTCACTATATGGACCAACACTGCCCAATCAGACGACATCCCATAGAGAATGAACATACTTGCAAAGCTATTATTTCTCAAATTATAATGAGTTTAGTGTATATAAATGTAATGGCATGTCAAACCATTCAAAGGGGGATATGACCCGATTCCGATAACTAAAATCTTTTGCTTGTAAATACGAAGGATATGTGTTAATTAACGATCAAAGAAACCAGAATTTCGAATTGAAAACCCCCCGGAATGATATCAGGACGGCATTTGTTCCCTCTTGAAACGCCGAACATACCGCGCTGTGTGCAGCTGAATATTCAATACCGTCTTATTTTGTTTACAAGCGACAAATTCCTTTATTTTTGTATCGGTGCATTTGTCATCAAAATAAAACCGTGTGCGGGGTTTAGAGTGAGGCAATAGATTATAATTTTAGCCTGACGGTAATGAAGTAAGAGAAAGAACTCAAGAGAAGATGTAAACACAGGCACTGAAAATGTGTGTGATGTCATGGGACATCGTCTGCTTGTGCAAATCGTGTCCATACAGTGATCTCACACACCTCAGGAGCGTTCGGAGAGCTCTTCAGGTGCTATGCCGGGGCTGTATTTAAGCGTTTTATAATTTATAATAATAATCACCTCGAATGTTTCCAAGCATTGAAGTTTGATAACCTTGTCGAATCACAGTTTCAACTTTGCAATAATGAAATTAAGTTAGTTTTTAAAATCAATGAACATCAACTTTAAGACACACTCTTACAGAGCACACCATCCAAAAAAAAACCAAGAGAGGGAAACTGCTCCTTTGTCAATGACCGAAAATGCTTACACAGTCGTTATTGTTAAAACAGCTGAATGTTCTCATTAAGATGCACATAATCAGAAGGCGGCGACTATGATTGGATCAAAGAAAGAATCACGTTGAATGTCCATCCGTATTAAGTCCATGCTTTACTGAACATATTAAGGGCATCAATTATTGTGCTATATGTATAATAGATAAGCAAGATTCTGTTTGTTTTATTTGTCATTTTACTTTGTAAACTCCATGCAATTTAGCTTCTGGGCTGCCAATGGGATATTGTTTTCAAATAAATACCATTAAAAACAGAGAAATAGAAAACAAAAATATATGGATTGGAGTATCGAAAACTAGTTCCCTTTTTGCTGCAGATATAAAGTGGCCAGTAAGAAATGCCTAATTCGATATGCTGACCCTCTTCTGACACACACACACACACATCAGCACACTCTCAATTCCCCATCTGCACAAATCTCTACCTAATGATAATACATTCCCGAAGCACACACAATCCCACCACTACACGTTTATGGCGTCAAACGTGGACGAAGTTTATTACTTGTGTGTGTGTGCATGGGTAATTGCCTGCAACCGCGGACCACTCCATAGAAAACTACATTCAACCCCGGACGTACCTGCTATGGGATGATAGCAGGTAGCGCGTTTTTCCCGCGCAGTCATCGAAGGGGGCGCTGTGACATTTCGCGATACACATAGAACTGATCCACTCGATGTTGGCTACACGCTGCGACATCTAATATTCAAACGCCCCCTACGTCGTAAATTTTATACGGCGAAAACCAGGATCGCAACCGTGGACGGTCCCCCATTGCAGGTACGTCCGCGGTTTGAGGGTAGTTTTCTATGGAAAGGTCCGCGGTTGATGGCGTTTTCCCACGCACCACCACACAGATATACACACACACGCACACACACAATCGCACGCAAACACACGTACGCGCACGCACACACCCACCCACACATGTACACAGAAACGCAATGGCTATCCATTAGATAAGAGTACAAGCAATAATCTGTTTATTTCATCCATCATGTAAGCAATAATATAGAAAAGATAAATCCCTAAATTTTTTCAAATGAGTAGCGAGTGTAATAGAGTACCTTTACCGCAAAAATAGCTAGACAAATATCTCTGCAACGATCATAGTATTAATCTCATCACCACTAATAACAATAAAACACAATTAATAGACATATTTTATCTTGAATATGCAGTACTACGAAAGACCTGTCTCACATATTTTCTGTATCATCACTATTATCAAATACATGTATAAATCTATTCTACAAGAAAATGTACTTGAAGAGCAAGTGCCAAATCATATCAAAGATGAAAAAAAATATGAAAAAAACTGTTGATAAGTTTGTAAGCATTTCTTTTCGTGTTGATTGAAGAATAAATTTATTTCCTAGAGTTGATGTTAAAAAACAGATCTTATAAGACATCTACAGCATGGCATACTGAAATATATGAGAGATACATATGTTCTAATGCATACAGGTACATGCATTTAGGGTGACGAAAGAAACTATTTTGGATGTAATTGTGGAAGGCATTTTCAAACCACATGAAATTACGATTAATGACCAAAAGGTTCATGGAAAAGGATACTCAGAGAAAATAGATAAACTATTGGATGAATATTTTTCATAATTTTTCTTTAAACAAAATATTTTTAATCAACCCATCTCTATTTATTCTCAAACTTCCTTTGTCATCTTCTGCCTCATTTTCTTGGGACCATCTAACTGACACAAAATCATAATTATGGAGTTATTTTCGAGTACAAAATTCCAAGCTGATAACCTGCATGGAAATATATAGGATAAGAAAATATGATGCGTGACAACTACAAAAATATATAAAGCTGTATGATAAAGTAGGCAAATTAGGAATAAAATGTACATCTTGTTTAAGTATATGAAAACCAAACTATGCCTTAGTGCGTCAAACGAAGCAACAGCGATTTGAGAAAATTTATCCCAAAACGGATGTACATGTATATCGTTATATAATCTTTCGGATATCATACAGAGAAATCAACTTCAAGTTTATTTACTATTCTTCTTGTTGATGAATGGAACGACACCCATATTAAGAGAAGTTAGTGATAACATTTTCTTCCTGATTACTATTTGGCAGTACTGCATCTTGCATTAAATGCGTATTTTTTATAATTAATGAAAACAATTGGATCTTTCAGCCTTATAAACTCTTCAAAAAATTAGTTTTCACATTCAAGTTTGAGCATTGATTTACCTCTTGTTATAAAACTTGAAACTGGTATCATTTGAAAGCTTGCTAATTTTCCTTTACAATGATGCCCCATTTTTGATGATTTATGGAGGTTTTTTTCATGATATAGAGGCAGCCAATAACAATGGATTCTGCAGCATTTCAATTTTGACTCGGGGCCCCATATTTGCTAGAACTTAAATTGAAGACATTTTTTCAAATTTTTTTGTTTTATACATGTACATGTATCTTCATGGCAATTTTCCAACTGCAAAAACAATTCAATGAAGAACAAAAAATAAGATATTGCTAATTTGAAGTATGATCCATCCATAAATTTAACACTTTTAGCTCTTTTTCGTTCTAATTTCACAAACTTTGAAGAAAAAAATTTCCCTTTGTATCTTTGTCAAAGTCAAACCCATATTACATGTATAAGCGCACTTCATAATTTTTGGCTAAGCTTTTGGTAATGTTTTTTGTTTTTCAAACACAAACCATAGTGTCTAATCTTTCCCTCCGATTTACATATAAGTGGATTCGATGAGCGTGTGTCACTTTAGTGTATGATGGACTTTATTGATTGCTTGATCTAACCCAACATGAAATTATTGCTTTGACATAAACCACTCTTTAAAGACGATTACATTTCTATTTGAATTCAGAGATACTTTTCTCTTAATGATATCATATTGAACCTGACTTTAGCAGTACAACTTGCTCACTTTCTGGGTAATTATAATTCCCACCAAAACACATATCATTGTTTTTCTTATCATATATCAATCAAATGAAAAATCTCACTTTTTTATAAAAAAAATCTGTGTACATACACGTATTTACATAAATCATGAAGAAAAAAAATGTATCTCAAAACGAAAAATAACATGAAATATAATGTATAACAACCAAAATAACATGAATAACACAATAAAGACAACGCAATTACACTTCAAAGTCAAAACAGAAATTATCAAAGACAAGAAATCCATTAACATTCCACACAAGGTATACATGTTCTAGTACTTTTGAATGTTTATCTATATAGGAGTTTCCTATACATCTTAAGCCTCCAAACACAGGAATGTCTATTAACGTACGTTTTTTCAATTTTTGAATAATATTGTGTTGTGTAAGTGCAATTGTTGATATAACTGAAATATGCCAATCTCATTGTACTGATGAAAATGAGCTGTGTAGCTTTAAGAATTTTTTTCTGTTGTCCCATATATTGACAATTTTGTATCCCTCCAATGACAATATAGGAGAATGTATTTTATATACCCCATGTAGGTGTATGATTGGAATTTGAACGATGCGCGATAATGTAGAGCAGTGATCATTATTCAATGCTTCTTTTATAAATTTGGTTAAGAATGACTCCCAAATTTGACTGCTTTTACAAAATCTGTTTCATCAATGGACTTCTGTTTTGTTTAATACGGTTCTTTTGGAACACAAGAGTACTAGGAACAAATGTTCTTGGACCGTGCATTATGTACATGTAGACGCTGAAGAAAAAAAATGAAAAGAATAATGGCACAAACTTTTCTAAATTACACAAGAGTCTGAGTAAATATACAGGTGTGTCTTTTTGACCCCCTTCCATCTAAAAGGCATAAAAATGGTTAAGATATGAAGGCAAAAGGGCACTACTTTGATAATAGTTGGAGCTTAAAGAGAAGGTTGAGTTCTGGGAAGAGGTGAAAAATAATTTGTGAGCGTTATCATTCTTATTATGCAAATGTGGAAGAACATCAGATAAGACATGTTCCCGGAAAAGCATGGCTCTTCAAATGCCTTCATATTTCTAAATATGGCATATAACATCGTAAAAATCCAGGGTAGGATTTTTACGCCACGTGTTCGTGTAGTCCCATATACATCCTTCTGTGTACAGTGTTTGTAACTTTACCAAGACTTGGCCAAATTTCTTATCATTTTGATGATTCCAGAACCTTGCAATACACACAAATTCTTATATGCTACATGATCAACCTTTTCTGGTCGATTCCACACCGTTTCTTTCACAATGCAATCCCATGACCAGAACTCAACTTCATCTTTAAAGGACACAAGTCCATCTGATAATGGAACAGATTATCAAATGTCTACAACACACAATATGATAATGATACAGATAACAAAAGAGTATGCAGTACACCGCTGATCTATGAAGTTCAAATGACAAACTATATACATGTCATATTTTTATGAAATTTGTTTTTTTATGAGTACAGAGACTGCATCATAAAGACTTGATGACCTTAGAAACTCCTTTTATCTACACAAATTTATGAAAAACGCTGCATGGTAAATTAGTACAATTAAACACAGTACAAAATAGAGAATCTGAAACATTTATCTAGACAGTACTTGACATTATGCGATAGTGCTCTTTGGTACTACGCATAACTCACTACCAAGTTTATTTCCCAAATGGCTAAAAATAGAAACTCAGAGAACTGCACTTCTAGTACCAGACAAATAAGTACATTTTCATGAAACAATCAAAATGAAATAAGAAACATTACCAAAAAGAAGCTGTAACAAGAATTACAATGATACAATATTTATTTCACTATGAATGAGAATTAGGAATGTACCGATTTATCATTTTAAAAAAGATCAAGAAATATATATCTGTATCTCACAAAAAAGGGAAAAAAATATGAAAGCTTAAAATACACTGTCTAATTAGTCAACTCTACCAGGTGAATGCACACTAGATTTAAAAAAAACATGAATACCTCAATCCATTTATTCCATTACAATCATTAGTGATTGGAGCCCAATGTTTGGATCAGAATCATCTGTTCCCTTTAAAATCGTTCTGGATTTCATGACAAAATGTGTTTATATTTTCCAAATGTTTCCACAAAACCTCCTTTTATATTGCTGTAAATGCAGTCACTGAGTTTGTTATCAAATTCTGCAAAGCCGTATATATATATGGTACTATATTTATGGAGTGGTGTGTTCAGATCGTGCAAATTCCTCCTCATCTCAATGGAGAAAGCCATGCTCTGGGCCCAGTAGGATATGACTATTCAGGCAGTGTAAACAAACTTTCCCTGTATACTCTACACATATCATTTATACGTTTCAATCAAACAATCAATTCCTGATTAAATCTCTTTTTTTCCAAGTTATTTCTTTGTAATTTAGGCAATAACGAGAGGCACGTCGTCTGAGAATCCACGAATCATCGGCTGGTCCTCATCAGATCCTGGGAGGAAAGAGAAAAATTGAAAAAGATAGGAAAAATAGGTTATTAAATAGTTATTAAAAACCTTTATAATTATATAAGATAAATTATAATAGTACCAAAGCTGTGACATCATAAAAATCTTCTTTTTTTATTTCTCAGTTTGAACTTCATTTTCTGAAAGAGCATCACAAATAATGTCCAAACGTTGACAACCAAATGAATATGTTAAGTATTTGCTGAGATAAAGTAATGCTATGAACCAGAGCAAAATATCACTGAGTTCCTATAGGAAATCTATTTATTCTGATGGTCATATCTCAGCCAATACTTAACATACCAGTATTCAATTGGCTTTCGACATTTGGACATTATTTTTTATGCTCTTTGGTCAAAAGTTCAAATTGAGAAATTGTAAAAATACTTTTTTGATGACGTCACACTTGACCACATATATACAGTTTACAACTAAATTATTCATACCCTCACCATTATTTAAATCTGTGAAAAATTGATTCGTCCCAAATGTATGTTCATTGAGAATGTGACATATTAAACCTTACATCTAAAATTATTCAACAGAAAAAGGCCCTAACCGAACCGGTCCACCTTTCAATAGGGACTTTTAGATTCGCACGAAGACAATAGGTGTATGCTACGATCGACGTCCTGTTAATGCACTGCCGTGAATGGACGTCACACGTATCAGTCCACGCAAATCTAAAAGTCCCTATTATTGAGTTACCAAGAAACAAACACAAAACAAGGGGCATATGTCAAATTTGCAAGGGGTGTGAGTAATTTGGTAGTTAACTGTAGGATGGCAAACATTCATATTTCACTTGCAAGTTTTTGGAAGCTATAGTGGCTATCTTTCACAGATAAATAAAGGATGATGGTTTAGGAATTGTCACTTGTAAAATCACAGATGCGTTCATGAGGACAGTACTTTGGAATTCAACTACAACCGAGTGTTACAGAAGTTGAAGAATTTAGAAATATCCAATTAAACATTCAGACAGTTTGTTTCTTGTCAAGATATTCATGCTACTGAAAAACAATCACATATCCATAACATGAAATATGTGAAATATTCTGGGCAGCATAACCACATACACATACGCATTAAAGATGCTACATGTATGTCCCTTTTGCAGCCAACATCAAATTCTGTAGAACTTTGCAGGAACTATGAATATGTCATGTATGTCCTATCTGTGAAATTTAAACACTAGCAGTGTCCTAATATTCAAATTATGCAAGGAAACCTGTTTACTTTCTAGACTTCACTGTCAGACACTATTGAGTGACCGACTGGCATTTTTCATCTTTCATAATAACATAAATAAAATGAGCTGTAAAGGGTACATGAGCATTTGTCTACATCAATAACCCACTTCTTGTAATGGCCAAAATTAAACTGATTGAATCTTTGCGCAGCATAAAACGTACCACCAGTTGTGATATACTTAATACTACTACTGGAACGGATTTATCTTACATTTGGAACTGCACATGCGAGAATTTTGTCGGAAACATTCATGGAAATATGTCGGCTTCTAAAAACTCTTATGACAGCGGAGCCCCAGTAACTCGATCCCGAAGTTACAAGGGACAAAAGTCAATCACAGAACGCCAAGGGGCAAGAAGCCATGGAAACAGCAACAATTGATGGAGACAATAGCCTCGATCTAGCTATTGAATCCAAGATTAAAACCGCATTATGTTCCCCCGAAATCCTACATGCCCTCAACACTGCAGTGAAAGAAGCTATTATTGGGAAAGTTACTCAACAAGTGTACGCTGCACTGAAAATGGACATGGAGTCCAAAGAAGAGGAGACAAAGTTGGAGAAAAGGAAAATTGACAAACTCGAGGGGAAAATCAACAGACTACAAGAAAAACTGGATGAGCATGAGCAGCCGACGAAATTGCCTGAGGTTCTATGGCATCAAGGAGACCCAGGGAGAAAACACTGACAAGCTGATGTGTGACTTAGCTCGACACCGTCTCAACATCGAGCTTTCTCCTGGCGACATCGACCGCAGCCATCGGATCACGCCGAGGAACCAGAACCACAACAGCAGCACAAAGGAGAAGAGCGTCATTGTGAAGTTCTCTACCTACAACATGAGGCAGAACGTGTACGAGGCAAGGTCGAAGCTGAAAGGGACGGCGATCTTCATCAACGAGGACCTGACAGGCGAGCGGCAACAGCTTCTATACGCGGCCAGAAAGTCCCGTGCCATCGCATGGATGTGGACACAAGATGGGAAAATCTTTGCCATCACTGCTACGGAGAGAAAGCGGGTGATCATCCAGAACCTGAGGGACATCGATCGCCTTGGTTAGTCACAATAAATTGCATTGTAATGTTTTTATGGCATATTAATTAAAATGCCTATCCGTTATCCCTGCATCATACAGTCAAACCTGTCTATAGCGACCGCCCAAGGGAACACAAAAAGTGGCCTTTGTAGTCAGGTGGTCTTTGTAGTCAGGTGGTCTTTGTAGACAGGTTCCTTTAGTACATGATTCAATGAGAAACCATTTTCAAGGGAAACAACAAATGTGACCTTTGTAGACAGGTGGTCTTTGTAGACAGGTGGTCACTAAAGCAGGTTTGACTGTATGTGAAAGAACAGTAAGGAATAACAAAAACGCATTATTATGCATAATTTGTTCCTTATGGTGCCATCTTAGTTGTAATACATCGAACCAAAGTGCTTTTGAATCAGATAGTGACTGGATTTGTGATGTTTGCGCCTTCAAAGAACTCCCATTTGATGACAATGAACATACAGGCAGCAGTGATTTCTTGTACACTGACCCAGATGCAAGTATTATCATTAATGACAGTTCGAATAATAGTGACACTACCGAATCAGATATAGAGGAAGAAATAAAACAGATATCTAATTATACAGGACTGAAATTAATCCTGAAATGAACTGTACGTCTGTTATGAAGAATATTGATGAACTGAGAATATTACACGCGAGAGCTCAACCAGACATTTTTGCTTTGAGTGAAACACATAATAATGACTTGATACATGACTCTGAACTGAAGATAAGTGGATATAATATTGTACGCAAGGACAGAGATAGACATGGTGGAGATGTTGCAGCATACATTAAAACTGATTTAAATTATGTAATACATGAAGATTTGAAGGAAGGAAAATGGTCTAGAACTATTGACTGTTGAATTGCAGTTCTCGCATTGAAAAATGTTATTTGTATTGTTTGGTACAGACCACCTAACTCTGGTGTCCAAGTGTTTGAGAAATTTTGAAATGTATTACAAAGACTTGATGATATGAATTGTGATTATGTAGTACCGGTACTTGGTGACATAAATAGTAATATACAGGCTGATACAAGAACCTGGCAAATAAACCAACTGTCAGAAATTGTTGATAGTTTTAATTTGTCCCAAATTATTGATACTCCCACAAGAGTCACAAAAGATACTGCTTCTATATTGGACTTGATAATAACAAACAGACATAAGAAAATTGATAAATCTGGAGTATTACATGTACCTATAAGTATGAGTGACCACTATCGTGTATATTGTACATGGGGGAAAAACGTAATACTAAACAAAATAGTTGTCATAAGTATAAATTATTGCGTGATCTTAAACATTTTGATGTAAATGCTTTATGTAAAACAGATTAATTGGGATGATATTCAACAATGTAAAGATATGAATAATGCATACGATACCTTTATAGAAAGATTGATGGTTATTATTGAAAAACATGCGCCTCTCAAGACACGGAGAATAAGATGACATCAGAAATATTGGATTTTATTTGTGAAAGAAACTTTCAAAAGAAAAAAGCAATCAAATATAAAAAAGATGATGACTGGACTGAATATAAATGTTTAAGAAATCAAGTCACTAAGAAAATTCGTAAAGCAAAGGCTGATTTTATTGTAAAGAGTGTTGAAGTAAGCAAAGGAAACTCGTAACAAATTTGGTAATCATTGAAAACTCTTATGCCGAGTAAGAAAGATAATGAAAATAATATTGTTATAGAAGACCATAATGGCATACTGCAAAATAAAGAAGAAATTGCAGATAGATTTAATTTTTGTTGTTGTAGATATTGGTGTATCAATTCAAGAACAGAGATGTGAGAATTATAATTATAATGACCATGAACAATTTGTACATAATGCACCTGCAACATTTCGTCTTCAGTCAGTGAGTGATCAGAATGTTAGAGAATTATTGATGAAGATTCCAAATAAAAAAGCATGTGGAAATGATAATTTATCAGTAACGCTGTTGAAACCAGTCGTTGAATTTATATCGAAGCCGTTGGTGTATTTAATTACTTTGTCACTTAGAGCTGGTGAGGTTCCATTGAGCTTAAAATCTGCTAGAGTTATACCCATATACAAAAGTGGGAAAAGAACAGACATGACCAATTATCACCCAATATCCATACTTTCTGTTATAACAAAAATTGTAGAAAAACTTGTTTTTAATCAGTTGTATACATTTTTGAATGACAATGATATTATAAATGTGAATCAATCATGGTTCAGACCCCATCATTCTACAGTAAGTGCACTCTTGAACGTCACGGAAGACTGGTTACATAGTATGGATAAAGGGGAGGTGAATGGAATGGTAACAATTGATTTACAGAAAGCTTTCGATACCGTAGACCACTCAGTATTGTTTAATAAACTGCGTCTTAATGGATAAGATAAGCATGTATGTAAATGGTTTCTTAGTTACTTGAGCGACCGAGCACAATTCACTGTCGTAAATGGTGTTCAGTCATCTCCACAGATAATTAAATGTGGAGTACCACAAGGGTCGAATTTAGGGCCATTATTATTTTTGATCTTTATTAATGACTTACCTCACTGTCTTAAAAATTGTGCTGTTTCATTATATGCCGATGATACCTGCATTTATTATGCTAGTAATACTGTACATAATATTGAAAATCATTTGAATCAAGACTTACGGAATATTTCTGATTGGCTTTCATTAATTGGTGGGCACTAAATACAAAGAAATGTGAAACAATGCTAATTGGATCTAAAAATAAGAATTTGTGGGAAAAATGTAGATGTTTTTATTGATAACAAATAATTGAACCAGGTTACTGTGTGTAAATACCTTGGGGTATACATTGATAACTTGTTAGATTGGGATAAACGTGTGAAACATTTGTGTAAAAGTACTGTGAAGAATTTGTATTTGTTAAAAAGAATAAGACATTGCATCTCGCAAAAAACGGCATTGCTCAAAGTAAATTAGATTATTGTGATGTTGTTTGGAATAATACGAAGAAACAAAATATTCAAAATAGATTACTTAAAACAGTAATAAGAGTGGAAAATAGATACTCAACTAGATTTGTATGAAAATTTGTGTTTAGATACCCTAGTTGAGAGACTTAACAACCATGTTCTATGTATAATGTATAAAATTGCTGACCAATCAACCCCGGATTATCTGATCATCCCTAAGACTAGACGATCATGGGGAGATCAAGCATTTGCCTCAGCAGCTCCCCGATTGTGGAACAGTCTCCCTAACACACTTAAGGACTGTAAATCAGTAGATAGTTTCAAGGCCAGCCTGAAAACTTATCTAATGGCCAACTTTAACTAATTTCATCTTCTTCTTTTTTATAACCATGTGTAATGTAATGTAAGCAAAATTATATCTAAGTATATTATGTAGCTCATTGTAAGCGCCTTGAGCACCCTCTGGGTGGATATGTTGCGCGTTATAAATGTCTGTATTATTATTATTATTATCTTTTAAGTAAATTTAATTTTTAATACACTTCCTATAGCTTAAGAAATGCTCCTCGTATATTAACTTAACCAAGAATTAAAACCTGCTTCAAAAAGAAAAGTTTAAGGTATTATGGTGCAAAACTATGGAATGAATTGCCGGTAGAAACTAAATATAAACCAACTTACTATACTTTCAAAAGCAGTTTATACGATTTGTCATATCAAAACTTTTTGCATAAACTCTCTTTTTATATAGATAAGAATATGCCATTTATTAAAAAAAAAGATAATATAAGTATAAAACAGCCATGGATTACTCAGGGGTTAATGCGTTCAATTTTAACTCGCAATCGTTTGTATAAAATATCATTGCGTAAACCAACTGCTCAGAATAAAGATAGATATAAGCATTATAGAAATAGATTAACAACTTTAATTCGTGTATCACGTAAACGGTATTATTCAAATAAAATAGAATCTAACCAAGGGAATGTAAAGGTATTATGGCAAACTATTAATGATCTCTTAAAAACTAAAAAGAAAGTATGCTCTGATATAATAGTTGAAAATGGTAATGAAATCACGGACCCTCATTCAATTGCTACTGCTTTCAATAACTTTTTTGTTAATATAGGTCCACGTTTAGCCTCAACAATACACACAAATGAAAACTTTAAGGATTATTTATCTGATGCTAATGAAAATTCATTATTTTTTATTCCAGTGAATGAAAATGAAATATTAGAGATAGTTCGATCGTTTAAGATGAGTAGATCATGCAGTTATGATGGAATAAGTGTGTATTTATTAAAGAAAATTATTTATTGTTTGGCCTCTCCCCTAGTTCATATTTGTAATTTATCACTTTCGACAGGCATTTTCCCGGACTCCTTAAAGATAGCCAAAGTGATTCCTATTTATAAAAAAGATGATTTAACTCAAATTAAAAATTATCGCCCTATCTCGCTATTGCCGGTCATTTCCAAGATTTTAGAAAAAATTGTTTATAAACGTCTTTATTCTTTTTTACAAGACAATAATACTCTTATTTGCAATCAGTTTGGATTTCGAAAAGGGTTTTCTACTGATTATGCTTTGATACAATCTTGTGATAAAATAACTCAAACACTTAATAATAAAGAACATATAATTGGGGTATTTATGGACCTGTCAAAAGCTTTTGACACCATGAATCATAACATTTTGTTGCAAAAACTTACTCATTATGGTATACGAGGCACAGCTTTAAAATGGTTTAATAATTATTTAGTTAATCGAAAGCAATTTGTTTCATTTCAGTCAGTAAATTCCCCCAGCTTAAATGTGTTATGTGGTGTTCCACAAGGATCAATTTTAGGCCCCCTTCTTTTTCTAATTTATATTAATGACATAGTAAAGTCATCACCACTTCTTACTTACGTGCTTTTCGCAGATGACACTAACATATTTTGTTCTCATAAATGCTTGAATACTCTAATTAATACTCTCAATAATGAATTAGTTAAAATCTCAACATGGTTTAAATGCAATAAATTGTCCCTTAATTTAGATAAAACATGTTTTATAAATTTTTGTGCTTCCCAAACACACTTTGATCAGGTTATAAACATTGTTATTGATAATATTTCTATAGTTGAAAGGAAATCGACAAAATTTTTAGGTATAACTTTGGATTCAAAGCTTACTTGGAATAATCATGTAAATAGTATTACAACATCAATTTCAAGGGCAGTTGGGGTAATTGGTAAAATGAGGGACCTTGTACCCGAGAAAATACTTTATACATTATATAATGCATTAGTGTTACCTTATTTTACATACTGTAATACAGTTTGGGGGAACTGTAGTATAACTAAGATTAATATAATTTTTCTTTTGCAAAAAAGAGCACTTAGGATTTGTACCCATTCTAATTACTTAGCTCATACAAATCCGTTATTTTATAGATTAAACATTTTAAAAGTGAGTGATTTGCACTTATATCAAACAGCAATCTGTATGTTTAAATACACACAAAATTCACTTCCTCTTTTTCATGACGTATTTATTCCTAATTCCCATGTTCACTCATACCCAACGCGTAATTGTACTGATTTTCATTTACACAATCCTAAAACTTTGTTAGCGCATAAGTCCATAAGATATCACGGACCAGACATTTGGAATGCACTCCCTAGACATATTAAACAGTGTACATCTCTCTATTCATTTAAAGCTACACTAAAAAAACACATTATTTCACAATATAATGTATAAAGATAAAAATAAAAAAATATATATAAAGCGTTCTTTGTAAAACTTTAGAAACTACATTAAATTTTGGTCTGACGTTTACATAGTAATACCGATGATTCAACATTTTGGCGCATGAGGACACTTGCACTTGCACACACACGCACCACTTGCACCCTTGTTTTTGTTTAGTTTCTCTCTTATTTCTATCATTATCGTATAATTAGTAGCCTTATAAAGATGAGATTCATATGCTAATTCTATAATTATTTATATTGAATCCAACTGTTTATATTCACATTTAATTGTAATATATATCATTTGAGTATCATGGCCCCCCTCTTCTTGTTACTTTGCCAATATTTCACAACTCATTTTTTTTTTCTTAGCTCGGTTGACCGTCTACTCAAGCTTTTGCTTATAACGGCGACCTTCTGCTTTCTTTCTTTATACACGCAATGGCCCAACGTATACATTTACTCTTACTCATGTATTATACATTTGTTTCTATATTTTGTATATTGTTTGCATACCTTATGTTTTATATAATTATCCATATTTGTTGTATAATTATTGATTTGTTTGATTGCAGAAAATAAAGTCTTTGAAATAAAAAAAAAAAAAAAAAAAATAATATCATGTTTGACTTTTAATAGCAAACAAAAACAACTGAATTGTTTTTCTTCCATTTTGTTAATAAAATATATTCTTTTATATGTATTTTTTTTTTTCTGTTCGTATTATTTTTCTTAATTAGGGATTGTTTGGATTTCTTGCCTTCTAAGCTATTTGTTTATATTATATGTGTATGTTTTATTTAACTTTGTATGTAAATCATGTTAATCTGTAATGTATGTTTCTTGTAAAATTGTGATTGCTTTTTATATGCACGGCCATGCAGAAGAACAGCCATTGGCTGAAGTATGCCACCGTGCTAAAATAAAATAAACAAACAAACAAACAGTCAGTGAAGTCTAGCAAGTAAACAGGTTTCCTTCATAATTTGAAAATTAGGACACTGCTAACGTTTAAATTTCACACATGACATATTCATAATTCCTGCAAAGTGCTACAGAATTTGATGTTGGCAGCAAAAGGGACATAGTATCTTTAATATTCCTTTAAAAATGAATATGTGCAACTTTCATGCAATGCTGTGTGTACTGCCAATAGAAGATTAGAAATAAGGTTACTCTATAAAACAAAAGGGTGGACATTTCTAAAATATAAATGCTACAAGATTCCAGTGGCTAATTTAAACGAAATAATGTGCAATATTATAGAAACATGTAACTTGGAACAAATCAATATGTACAACATAATGCAAGAACAAAAAAAATCAATTTGGGTAAATCAGCATGTAAACGTAATATCAAGCAGCAAATAAATCGATTAAAATAAAAAGATACTGAGTGTAATAAATTATATAGCATGACCAACAAAGGAGTGGGAACCATTCAAAAAAATATCACTCTTCTACCGAGAGAACATCACAGAAGAAAGCGTTATCACTTCTATTCTGAATTTCAATGCAATGCTTGGGTGGAATGGGAGCTGTCTACAAATATATCACTAGGCTATCACGAGAACATCACAGAAGATATCGTTATCATTTCTCTTCTGAATTTCAATGCCATTGCTTGGGATGGAATTATTCCTGAAATTAGTTAGAGAAGAAGAAGAATCGCAAGCAAACACACAATGTAAAGTCAAATGTGTGCGTGTGTGTGAGACACTTGTAGAGAGCTGCTACCAATCCATAGACCATCAGGGGAAAAAATACATGGGGGCTCGGGGCAAATTAGCCCCAGAAATGCCCAAAAGAGCCCCTGAAAGTCTTAAAAGAGCCCCTAAATTTTGCATAGAGTTCAATACAAACTTACAAAACAAACTAAAAAGTTTTATTTTCATGCAAGCAAGCTTGAAAAGTAACCCCCAACATTGTTAAAGTAATTTTTTCTATAATTTTGTCTTCCCCCTGATCAGTGTTGCAACTATTAAACACTTGAAGAAGTGTGGAAGTTTAGAGGTGTTGTGGTCTAGTGGATACGTCACCAGAGTGTGGAGCACATGGTTCGTGGTTCAAGTCCTCCCAGGGCACTAATGTCTTTTGGCAATAAATTACTACAGTTTCCACAAAGTGTGGTTGGATTGGAATGTGAGGGCTTGTAAAATGGCGCCTGGCCGGAATATTTCACCACCATTATCATTACTATTATTACTATTACTTTTACTATCATATTTACTTTTAATAATATTTTAATTACTAATATCATTTTAATTGTTATTACTAATATTGTTGTCATCTTTTGTTGTTTCTCTCTAAATGCTTTTACGGTTTACTGATACTGTGAAACCTGTCTATAAAGACCATCCAAGTGGTCTTTAAAGCCAGGTGGTCTTCAAATACAAGTTCCCTTAGTACATGTTTTAATGAGAAACCATTTTCAAGAGAAACAAAAAGTGGTCTTTGTAGACAGGTGGTCTTTCTAAACAGGTGGTCACTAAAGCAGGCTTGACTGTAAAACAAAAAAACTAAATGTACAATCTACATCTTTAGCAATAACATACCACATATATTAGGAATGATAGTTCTTTTTCTGGGGGGAGGGGGAGGGGGAGGGAGGCAGTCTACTGTGTGAAGTCTGAACATAACTATAGAAAGGTGCAGGCAAAGAGGGGAAGTGAGCGGTAAAGGGTGACAGTCACATGATGTCTTACCTTGAAGTTCAGCTAATAATTCTGATAGAGGGCAGCAAAGTGAAAGTTAAAGTGAAAGGGACGAGAATGAAATGAAAATATTATCCTACAGTTCAATGTTAAAGTATGGGGGGGGGGTGCCTTGATCTTTGCTCCGGTGACAAATGCTCCAGGGCCTTGTTTCATCAAACTTGATATCAATAACAAGTTACAAGTTATACAGTAGGCTTGCGGGTGCACCATGTGTGAGAGAGAGAGAGGATTGAGGAGTCCTGGAAAGGACTCTGACTCGGTGATCTTTCTTGGGGCTGTGTAGTCCTGAAAAGGACTGTTTGTTATCTTTCTTAGTTTATAGTTCTAAGGAGAACTATAGCGCTTGGAGAGGATGAGTGGCTCAATGTTTCGAACAGGTCGACTATCCCTCGTCAGGAGTGATGGTGCACCCGCAAGCCTACTGTATATCTACATCACCATGCAAGCCGACACTTACAAGCAGCATCTAAGTTACAAGTTGTTATAAGCTACTGAAATTAAGGCCTCTGATTGGCTGAGAGCAAATTTATCATAGAAATTAAGCATTTGTTACAGATAAAACGTTTTATGAAACGGGCCCCAGGGGAGTGTTTCACAAAGACTAAGATCGACTTTAAGTTGGACTTAACTATGGCAAGCCGTTCATGCCACTATTTTATCTTATCATTTACTGGTATTGGTTTCTCAAGGGACTTATCAATCATGGTCACAAATCTACAGAATTTACATTTTTGATAGTTCATTATTGAAGGAAAAACCATTATCTAAAGATCATAATTGAGAGAGCAATGGTGAGAGCAACCAGTGGCATGAATGGCCTGACATAGTTAAGTCCAACTTAAAGTCGATCTTAGTCTCTGTGAAACACTCCCCAGGCTTTATTTAGTCAAAATTATACGGTTAAAATGGCCTATCACCATTCGAAAAAATGTATAAAGTTAGAATGTATAAAATCAACCTCAAAAATTCCTCAGGCATTCTACATGTACCTGTAAGTACTAACGGATTATAAGAATAAAGAAGAAAATAAAGAATTACACAAAACCACCCACACAATTCAAAAGTCAGACAGGACCTCTGTGTAGGCCCTATTCTAACAAGGCTCATACAGGTTCATTAGGAAGTCATTTTTATGTTAATTGAGAGTGTTTTAACTCAAAATCTCTTTACCAAAGTAATATTTACAATTTAAAAGCTCATATTTTGAATAAAGTATCATGACATGGAACTACTAATATACAGAACAAGATATATTCTGGTGAAATTTTGGTAATTGGTACACTTTAAGGTTAGGGTTAGAGATATATTTGCGTTTTAGGTTAGGTTTAGGTCAAGGGTTAGGATTTGCATAGTGTTGGGTCCAGGGCAGAAGATAGGAATTTTGTTAATGTAGGAAATTATCGCGAAGCATTTGTCGCAGGAAGAAGTGTCGTACAACTGACAATGGCTGTATGGTCCAGGGTTAAAGTTGGGAATTTTGTTAGTGTATGAAATTGACATTGACCAACTCTTACAGGAGCAAGTGTCAAACAACCCGGGGGGTGTTTCACAAAGATCCTAAGTTGAACTTATCTCTAGGCTGAAATTAACAATTATGGAAAGCCGTTAGCATCTATAAAAATATTTTGTAAAAGTTGTTTTAAAAGGAATAAAATGTTGATTCAAATCATTCATATTTTCTATTGTCAAGGAGATTTCATGTTCTAGACGGGGAATTTATAAAATGGCTAAAATACTTGGATTTCCACTTTTGAATATGTTTCATTTTAAGGCCACAAATGGCTCTCCATAATATTTAAGTCCAACTTAGAGATGAGTTAAACTTAGGATCTTTGTGAAACACCCCCCATGCAGCAATGCTACATGGGTGGCAACATGATTACACAGCCTGATTTGCTATACTCTCGCAGGGCATTGAGAGTGTTGGGTCGCCAGCAAAAGACCTATGCTCCCCAGGGAGTGAAGAGTGTGCATACATTGTGTGCGAGTAAGCCTGAATCCGATGACCGGGGTAATATATATCTGTAAAGCGCTTTAAGAGGGCCTGCTATTATTATTATTATTATGCTGAAAACACCCCATTGTGTGGATATCTAGGTGTTGCCTTCTCTTACAAAAACTTATAATATCAAAGAATTTTTATCTTTAACTTGATAACTTTTACCAATACTGGTTTCAATTCAATGAGAATACAATGGTATGGAAGTCTTCAGTCCAAGACACAGGACTCCCTGCAGTCAAAATCTGATTGTAAAAGGCAAACCCTAAGAATTTACTCATTTAGTCTGCTAGATCATTGTGTTAACTAAATACTTAATTGAAACTGGTTAATGACTCTTCAGTCCCACACAAAGATTTTCCTGTGAGTAAAATCTGATTAAGGATTTTCCTGTGAGTAAAATCTGATTAAGGATTTTCCTGTGAGTAAAATCTGATTAAGGATTTTCTTGACCGAAGTCGCTAATACCCTTGAGGGGTTACATCAATGAATATACAATGGAAAAAATAGCTTCAGGCCCACACATAGATATTCCTGTGGGTAAAATCTATCAGGGAAGGCAGACCCTAAGGATTTACTAACCTAAGTCTCCACCGTCATCATCATCGCTCGTGGCAAACGTGGCGGTTCCTGATCGGGTGTCGTAGTGACTGTTGGCAAAGGACATGAAGCTCTGCTGAAGTCGACGATGTCGAACGGCGAAGTAGACCACGATGACCATGAGGACGATGACCACGGCCCCAACGGCGACGCCGGCATAGAGGGCTTGGTTCTTGGAGAGGGCCTTTGGAGGCGGAGCAGCTTTTTTGTTTAAAAAAAATAACAAAAAGTTGACTGTGAGCATTCTATTTCACATTTCCATTTTAAATCATGGTTTTCATTATGTTCTTGTCTCTTCCTCTTTCTCTCTCTCTTTTCTCTCTATCTCTCTCCTTCTCTATTTCTTAGTAAATATATATCTCTCTCTCCTCTCTCTCTTCCTCTTTCTGTACTTAATCTATCTCTCTCCTTCTATCTACCATCTTTTTCCTATAATTCTTGTATTTCTCTTCCCTATTTCCTCTTTCTTTTTACTTTACCATTGTTTGTTTTTTCTTTCGTTCCTTCCTTTTCTTCTTCTCTCTTTCTCCCTCTCATTCTCATTTACCAGTCCCTATGCATCCAGATCTACCGAACTAGGTGTTCGAAAGCCTGACAAATATTTCAGTTTCTTCTCTTTCTTTAATAATTTAAAATCTCTTGATGAAAAGTAATAGCAAGAACGAGCTAACTCTACGTCTGTCTGGCAGGCTATCCCCAGAATATTGGAGTATCGAAATTGGAACATATTACGGGTGTGAAAAGGGAATGATTGTATGGAATGAAGGTGAGTATATGCAGGATAATTGATGTTATAAGATGATGACGTGGATCCTAATCAAATGATTGGTTGAGAGCGTACACGTGACCAGGCATTTATTTTGCCTAACACGTAATTTTGATAATGACCGGTCATTAGTAAAATCATGTTATAAAACATCATTTTACAAAACAAATAAAACATAATCTTATAAAACAAATAATACACATCCTTTTGTTTGGGCATTAGTAATATTACCCACACTCGGTACCTTCAAAACAGTCAAAACACCCTCCGCTATCGCCTTGGGCGTGTAAGACTGTTCCAAAGGTACCTTATGTGGGTACAGTAATTCTTACTAATGCCCTCACTGCTGTGTAATATTTGTATAATATACCTCGATTCTCGGTGGCAGTTTGTAGAGGCACTGTTTTGCCATAGTATCCCTTATACTGGTCGACGCTGATCATCACAGCGTACAGGTCAGGATCAAGGTCTGTGAATAAAGTGAGAAAAAAGAAAGGAGATAAGATTTAATCGAAAAAAGAACAATTAAATGTATAGGGCTAAATTGGCTTGAGTGGATTGAGATGTATGGGTTATGTGTTGAGAAAGGAAGATTATGTATTATTTCTTCTTCTTCCATTTGAGTACATCCCTCTTTACAGAGTATTGTCGTACTATACTGGGGTGTGCAGGTGGACCACTACACTTTGGTTTCCCCCTACTCTTATACGAATAGTGCAGTGGCTTTTTAACGTGCAAATGTAGTGACTCTTCTCTACACGGGGCCTCCATTTAACATCCTATCCGAGGGACGGAGTGTTTTCCACTTAACATGAGCCTGCTTCCATGAAACAAGGGGAGGGGTACGTTGTCACACAACACAGGCTTCAGTCATCCGCCTGGGTGGGACTCAAACCCGAGATCTTTGGTTCGACAGCTTTACGGACTGAGCCAACTCGCCTCCCTGACTGTGAAAAAGGGCATGGGATCTTGAATTGGATGGCATATAAGGGAAAGGAAGAGCAAAGATTTCATGGAAAGATATGGTGAAGGAAAAATCAAAAAGGACAGTCAGCACTCTACATGTATGTTGGAGGGTTTGTGCTATTAGATAGGCTTTACATTTTTTCTTTGTTAAAGCCTATCTGCACTAGTTTGGCCAGGAGGGATTAGACCTTCCTGCATGGTCACTGGCAGGTGATTATCTCATCAAAATAGCTCTCAATAAACATAAGAAAAAGGGGACCATGGGGGATCAACCGGTACCGCTTAGGCATTGTTGGCTGTATAGAGGGCGCAAGTAGCTAAAAGTACTGCAGTCCTGCTTTAAGAGCTCTTCTGAATTTTCTATCAATACACAAGACTTCCAAACAGTAATTCCTCTGCTTATCCTTGCTTGCTAATGTCTCTTTGCTCTCTGTTTTTTTAATTTTTGATGTTACAATGCTAAATGTTACTTTATTATCAAAACTTTTGTGGTGTAAAACTTCTAAAATTATCACAGCAATAAACTTTTGCACCTTGCAAGTCTTCAAACATTCAGTGTCTGTCACTTGCGATTCAACTTTTTCCCACCATGACTATTTGTGCAAATCTGCACCCCTCGCGAAGCTTGTTAAAATTCAAGCACATGAAAGTTTTCTTATTTTAAAGTTGTGGTAAGGATCGTGGACGGTCTACCTTTCGGAAACTCGTAGTGATAAGACGATATTCCTCCTGTGATGGTCCAGAGAGAGATGTTGTTCTCCACCTTTCTTAGAGCATCTGGCGGTATTAGTTCTACATCCTTCTGACCGGGGAACACATCTTCCATCCTTAGCAGATAAACGGCAAAGCCCTGTAAAACACAATAATAGGAATTTAATGATAATCATAATAAGAACGCAAATAAATGTGCTACAGTATTCATTCTAATGATGATGATGAGGAGGAGGAGGAGGAGGAGGAGGAGGAGGAGGAGGAGGACGAGGAGGAGGAGGAGGAGGAGGAGGAGGAGGAGGAGGAGAAGGAGGAGGAGGAGGAGGACGAGGACGAGGAGGAGGAGGAGGAGGAGGACGAGGACGAGGACGAGGACGAGGAGGAGGAGGAGGACGAGGACGAGGACGAGGAGGAGGAGGAGGAGGAGGAGGAGGAGGACGAGGAGGAGGACGAGGAGGAGGAGGAGTAGGAGGAGGAGGAGGAGGAGGAGAAGGAGGAGAAGGAGGAGGAGGAGGACGAGGAGGAGGAGGAGGACGAGGAGGACGAGGAGGAGGAGGAGGAGGAGGAGGAGAAGGAGGAGGAGGAGGAGGAGGAGGAGGAGGAGGAGGAGGAGGACGAGGAGGAGGAGGAGGAGGACGAGGACGAAGACGAGGACGAGGAGGAGGAGGAGGAGGAGGAGGAGGAGGACGAGGACGAGGACGAGGACGAGGAGGAGGACGAGGAGGAGGAGGAGGAGTATGATAATGATAATAGTAATAGTAACAACAGCAACAACAAAAGTAATACTAATACAAATTCTACTATTTTTATTATTATTAATTCTACTCATCCTACTTCTATTACTACTACTACTATGACTACTGCTAATAGCTGCTATAATATACCTCTCTTTAGGATGTTGAATGAATCTAGTCATCTGATTGGTCGAAATTGGAGTCATGATTTTAGCCATGCCCGCAACAAAAAAAAAGAACTATTGCCCGTTGCCTGGGTAACAGGCATTTTGCTGAGATCCCCATTGGTTTGCGTGTATATACGGGTAATATGTGTAAAGCGCCATGAGCGTCAGAACCTGATGGATACCGGCGCTATATAAATAACCATATTATTTTATTATTTTATTTAAAAAGTTTCTTTGTGCAAGCGCTGATACCATACAGTGTGTGTTTGATTCCCGAATGATCATAAAATTCAGGCAGCTTTCCAGAGAAGATTAAAGTCACTAACAGACCAGTGTCTCAGATTATCTGTGATGTTTCAACCAAGTTTTACTCCAGAAAAGTATAAGGCAAGTAGTTTTTGTAGACTTTTTTGTGAATTTGGTATATAAAAGATATATGGGCTGCTTTAATATTCGAGGCAAATCTGTTTCTATACTAGCTGTTGGGGACGTTACATCCTGCTATGACCCCTCGGCAGCCAATATCATATAACAAATAATAATTATATAATATGGACTGGCCTTGAGGGAGATACCACATAATATTTCCCAAACTATACTCATATTGCCCCGAGTCAAAGACGAGGGCAATATGGGTCTTGTGAGGGCAATATATGTGGTATCTCCCGAAAGTTAAGCCAGTCAATATTGTTATTATTATCCAAATCAGACATCTAGAGCAAATAAATACATGACAATCTCATAGAACTGAAAAAACTTTGTCAAACCAGCACTGTGCATCCAGCTGCTTGACAACATTTTCGATACACTGCAAACAGTGTACTCAATTTGGTGTGATTATTACGTCACAATAGAGTGCGCGCAAAGTGCGCAGGTTCTCGTACGCATAATAGATGCGCATTGAAAATGACACGATACGGCGCGGTGAATATGAGACTTTACTTCCTGCTTTTTTAACACGTAAAGTCCATAGGCTTTTTCATGAGATGGTATTAATATGGTCTCATATTTACTGATTATCTCTTTTAGGATTACAACAAGTGTAATATGATTTTGTAAAACTGCTCAGATGTCTGATACGGATAATAATACAAAATAATAACTTACCAATGTCTTGTTCCAAGTATCCTCTGGTGGTCCCCAGTACAAATGTATGACACCATTCTCAGCTAAAGCCTGGAATCCAGTAGGCTCCGAAGGAAGCTCTGTACGTAGAAAAAGGGATACAGAGAGGAATACTTAAAGGCATCGTTTAACAATGTTAAATCTGAGATGCATGGCCCTACATGTTATCAGCGTCTGTGATAGGGTGTAATATTGAAGCCCTACAAAAATTGCACTTCAAAATGATCATGAAGTGCCTCAAAAAAGTAAAAATCTTTGAGTGACCGGTTTTACCATACTCATTTTCCCCAATAGACTGTAGTGTAATAACAACTGTTAGGAAAACGGTTTTTGAAATTTCGATATCTTGATTATTAGACAGGCGATAAAAGACATGGGGTTCCTGACTAACCTAAATGTTTACAATTATGATTGCAGCATGAGCTAAATCCAGGATTTTATTTCAGAATCTGAGACAAAGATCCAACCCAACTCCTTGGTCTAATCCTCAATTCGGCAACAACTATTTTGATCGTTCACTCTTACAATCTTCAATACAACTAGAAATATATATCAAAGGAACCTGGGAGTATTTCACACAGATCCTAAGTCAAACTCAACTCTAAGTTGGACATAATGGAGAGCCATTTGTAGCCTTAAAATAAAATACATTTAAAAGCAAAAATTGAAGTATTTTAGACTTTTCATTAATTCCATATCAAGAACATGAAATCTCCTTGATAGTAGAAAATATGAATGATTCGAATCAACACTTTACAATAACTTTTACAAAATATTTTCAAGGATACTAACAGCTTTCCATAATTGCTAAGTCCAACTTAGGATCTATGTGAAACACCCCTCTGCATGAATTTATTATGTGAATGATATATATATAAAAAATGCATGTAAGGAAATTGCCAATTTCTAGACAAATCTGTGTCATATTCCACATTCCCCAAGGCAGACCTGAATACTTACATTCATTACCAATAAAATCGTCATTTCACTCCGCTTACATTTTACATATAGACATCATATAACTTAACAAACAGAGATAGATGACATATTAACACAACATAAACATTATTTCATATTTTTTATCGGCTTGCATAATCAAGTAGAGAAAAAAGTGAAGTGTGACATGACGCAGAGAAATGCAGGAAAACATTTGTTTCAAATTTCTGTAAAACGCTCCTGAAAAAGATGACCCTTTTTTTTTATCGCTTGTCAAAGACCTTTTGAGTAGGTTGGTAAATAAAAAAATATTTTGTTTTCTTTAGAGGGTGTTAAGTACTCAACCCCCTCCCTCCCTTTCCCCCTCCCCCTCCCCTTATCGTGAAATCTTGAACCATCCCTGCATACTTACTGGTTTGAGCTTTTATTTGTCCACTGCTGACTGCCAATGTGGCGTTGGAACGTACTTCAAAGGTATAGTTAGCTCCTGGAATCAGATTAGGTACATTTTGAGAGATGATTTTTTTGTCGGTGGCTGGGACCGTGATGTTGTGCCGTTCTGATGGTTGCGACACGTTCCAATAGTAGACAATGTATGGCTGTCAGAAAAGAAAAAAATGATGGCTTTTGAAACATAAGCATTACAGGTAAGCCGGGGTAATATTATGATTGCAGGGCCTTGAGAGAGAACAGTATTTATACTGATGAGGGGACACCAAGTATACAAGGCATATTATTATCATTATTGTTGTTGGTATTTTTATTCATTGTTACTTTTACTGTTATTATCATTATTATTATCAATATTATCATTATTATTATTTATTTTATTTTAATTATTATATTGTTATTATAATTATTGTTACTTTTATTATCATTATCATTACTATTATTGTCATTATTATTATCATTACTATCATCATTCTTATTGTCATTGTCATTCCTATTTTTATCATTCTTATTGTCATTACTATTATTATCATTGTTATTATCATTACTATATTTATCATTATTATCATTACTATTATTAATATCATTATTATTATTATTATTATTATTACTATTATTTTCAATATCATCATTACAGGTATATGAAATAGTCTACGTTTCTGTGGGCCATACCTATAGCTCAATTTGTACATGAAACGGTGAAGTGTACCATGAAGCCCCACCAGAAAAAAAAAGAAAAAAACAAAGTGAATAGAAATTAAATGAAGAGTGGGTGCTATTCATTGTTGAGGGCACTGTCAGACAAAGCGTTCTGGATAATACCAGTCCTAATTGTTCGGAATTAACACTCAATTTCAATAACTAGAAACTTTTAGATAAAAGAGGCTTTTCAAGAAGTTCTAGAACTTTTTGGAAGGCTGAATTGAATCACCTTTGGCTTTGTAAAAAGCTTCTTTGTATTTGGTAAAATATCACATAACCAGTCACTATCTTTACCATTACTGCTCTCTAAAATAAATATGAGTTTCCTTTCATTGACAACAAAATTCCAAGCACAAGGATTTAAGAGTAACAAATCTCGGACAACACCAAATACATTTGACTGACCTCATTTGACATCTGAAAAAACAGACACAAACTTTGAGAAGGCTGTTAAGTGCATTAATTGATACATTATCATTTAGGTATCTCAAAGCAGACATGTTTGCTGTGAGGTACTGTAATTGTTGTCCGGGAAATGAGGTTCAAATGATCAATTTTGCATGATTTTCATCACACACTCGTCACCCAAATGTGCAGCGCTGCCAACCTTGTGTGACCAAAAAAAGGAATCATGATGGCCAAAAAAAGGAATTTCAGGCAAAAAAAAAGGAATTCATAAAAAATGAAACTTACAACCACGCGCGACACACTTCCAATGCAAAAATGTTCATCCCTCATGCTGTTTTTTCCATACAAGCAGGTATTTTTTGTTTGGTATTATCAGAATTTCATTCTTTTTGAGAATATTTTTCTCTTCAAGTATGTTAATAAGTATGTTTTAAAATTAGTTTTCTATTGAATTTATGATCAAATCATTATTATAGGGCAGTTGTTTGAAGTGCGGTATTTAAAAAAAAAATTAAAAGACATATTTTATGAAGAAAAAACGTAATACCGTAATTTGGAGGAAAAAACAGAGTAATTCAGGCAAAAATGGAATGGTTGGCAGCTCTGAAAGTGGTCTTTTTCTACCGAGAAGCGACGTCTCTGGTACTTACGATAGCTGAAGGCATGAAGTCCCTCGGAGACAACCATTGCAAAGTGACGTTCTGGAAATCGGTTTTCTGCACTTGCAAGTTCCGTGGTGGTAACGTTGGATCTGAAAACAAAACAAGAATGAAAAATGAATTATAGGTTATGTTAGATACTCATCATGAAGTTCAGAGCTGCCAACCTCCAGAACAGAAAATCAGTAATCACAAGGCTCAAAATCAGTAATCACAAGGCTCAAAATCAGTAATCACAAGGCTCAAAATCAGTAATCACAAGGCTCAAAATCAGTAATCACAAGGCTCAAAATCAGTAATCACAAGGCTCAAAATCAGTAATCACAAGGCTCAAAATCAGTAATCACAAGGCTCAAAATCAGTAATCACAAGGCTCAAAATCAGTAATCACAAGGCTCAAAATCAGTAATCACAAGGCTCAAAATCAGTAATCACAAGGCTCAAAATCAGTAATCACAAGGCTCAAAATCAGTAATCACAAGGCTCAAAATCAGTAATCACAAGGCTCAAAATCAGTAATTTTTGGTATAAATCAGTAATTTCCTATGCGGCGCTATGACTCTAATAAAAACGGCACGCCAACATTGCACAGACACATGATTATCTGAAATTTTTGGTGATTTTACTCACACAAAGTTGTTAAATAATGAGTTTCATATCATCACAACACAGTCTTCCAGGAAAAATGGGGGGGGGGGGGATATATAAAAAAAAAAAAAAAAAAAAAAAAAAACATTCCGTAATGGTCGTTAATTTCCGTACCAATTACGGGAAATCCGTCAGCTCTGGAAGTTGCATTGTGAAAGAAAATGGATAGAAATTATTCTGAGTCGTCGACTATGGATAAGTTATGAGTGATTTTCTATTGTCAGACTTCAAGATAAAGTTGAGTTCTGGTCATGCAATTGCATCGTGAAAGAAACGATATGGAATTGGTCAGAAAAAGTTGATCGTGGAGCATATAAGTATTGGTGTGTACTGCAAGGTTCTGGAGTCATCAAAATTATAAGAGAAAATTGGTCCAGTCTTGGTAAAGTAACGAGCACTGTACACAGAAAGATGTATATGGACCACACAAACATGTGGCATAAAAATCAGGCCTCCATTTTAAGCTGTTACTTGTCATATTTAGAATGTGAAGGCATTTGAAGAGCCATGCTTTTCAGGGAACATTTTTTCACTGATGTTCTTCTACAGTACTTCCATAATAACAATGATACCGCTCACAAATTATTTTTCACCTCTTCCCAGACCTCGACCTTCTCTTTAAGAATCATAGAAATTGACTAACCAATGGCCACCAAAGCAAAACAGAAAAACTGGCCACTGAAGGATGGCCTTTCTTACCAGGTTGTACAACAAATGTTATCTCAAAGGTGGCCACTAAAGACAGGTGGCATCTAGCAAGAGGTGACCACTAAAACAGGTTTGTTGGTATTGCATCTGCAACGTCCAAACGAACCATTACACATTGGGCAAGAAGAGTCAGTCGTACATGTTCATGATCAGAGACAACACAAGGTTGTCTTTCCATAGAGGTGGGCCCCATTTCACAAAACTTGTTATCAGTGACAAATGACAGTTATTGTTATAAGCTACTGAAATCCTTGCTTTTGATTGGTTATCAGCAGATTTGCCACTGTTTTTCGTCATTTGTCATCGAAAAAAGGCTAAGTTTGTGAAACAGTTTCCAGGGGGTGTTTCATAAAGCTGTCCGTAAAGTTACGAATGACTTTACAAATGATTTGTATATGAAGATTTGTATATGTGGCTGTATGTCCCATAATCTCAATTAAATTGTAGCCAAAAATATAGTTTGCATTACAATGTTTTGTTAATCTATATCTGCGTATTTCAACCTAAGCTTTATATGCAATTAAAAGGATTTGAGAATCCCATTTAGCTCTTCATATTTAAGTCATTCGTGAAGTTCATGCGTAACTTTACGCACAGCTTCATGAAGCACCCCCCAGGTTTGATAGAGATTGAGAAAGAATGGGTCGTATGTGAACTGAACCACTTACCATAGTCTGTTCTTGCGCCTACTATGGCGAAGGGTGCATCCTCACATGAGAGTGCCATTCTGACTGCAAACTGATAGTTCACATCAGGGGCTAGGGGACTGATGGTGTAGGAGAGGGAGGTAGTATGGATCTTACTGAAATCAGTTGGGGTTCCTACAGAATAGGCAATGTCGTACATCTAGAAGAGATAAAAATGTATGCGTTAGAAGAAGGGCATTGTTACAGCTGTAAGTAATAAAAATAACAACAACAACAATAAAAACGAACAAAAACAACAAGAATAAGAAGAAGAAAAGGAAGAAAAAAGAGAACGAAGAAGAAAGAGGAAGAGGAAGAGGAAGAAGAAGATTGAAGTAGAAGAAGAAGAAGAAGAAGAAGAAGAAGAAGAAGAGGAAGAAGAAGAAGAAGAAGAGGAAGGTGAAGAAGAAGAAGAAGAAGAAGAGGAAGGAGAAGAAGAAGAAGAAGAAGAAGAAGAAGAAAAAGAGGAAGAAGAAGAAGAAGAAGAAGAAGAAGAAAAAGAAGAAGAAGAAGAAGAAGAAGAGGAAGGAGAAGAAGAGGAAGAAGAAGAGGAAGGAGAAGAAGAAGATGAAGAAGAAGAAGAAGAAGAAGAAAAGGAAGAAGAAAGAGAACGAAGAAGAAAGAGGAAGAGGAAGAAGAAGAAGTAGAGGAATAAGAGGAAGAAGAAGAAGAAGAAGAAGAAGAGAAAGAAGAAGAAGAAGAAGATGAAGAAGAAGAAGAAGAAGAAGAAGCAGAAGAGGAAGGAGAAGAAGAAGAAGAAGCAGAAGAAGAAGAAGAAGAAGGAGGAGAAGAAGAGAAAGAAGAAGAAGAAGAAGAAGAATGAGGAGAAGAAGGAGAGCAGGAATGAGGGGGGGGAAGAATTAAACACATTTATACTGCACCATCTTACTAGTAAAACTATTCCATTCTGAGATGCTTCTCGAAAGGAAAAAGAACAAGACAAAAGAAATGCAAAATGATACAGAACACTTCAAAACTTTGCCCTATATCTAGTTGTAGTTACTGCTACTTTTCGAAAAAGGACTGTCTTCAGAGTAGAGCTATATTATGTTGTTTTTCTGTATGTCCAATATACCGAGGATCTTACAACACGATTGGTCCAAGTGATGCTGCATGAAAAATGATAGATTGCAATGTAAAAAAGAGTAGAAAGGAACTCAGAAACCAGGGTCAAAAACCCAGCTCTGTGGAGCGCTGTAATCCCTGCCTGCAGTCATACCATCCCGAAATAACACAACAGGATCTCGTTCCAAACTACATGCCAATTTCCTTTTCTCTAGAAGAATGAACTAAATACAGTCACACCTGCCTTAATAGTGACCACCTGTCTACAAGGACCACCCGTCTACAGAGACCACATTCTTTGTTTCCTTGAAAATGGTTTCTCCTTGAAACATGTACTAAAAGAACCTGTCTACAAAGACCACTTTTTGTGATTCCCTTGGCGGTCGCAATAGACAGGTTTGACTGTATATAATTTATGATTGCTTACCACTTTGCCAGTTGGCTTGCTGTCAGGTTCGTGCCACTTCAGTAGAACTGAGCTTTTAGATAAGACTGTGGCATTCAGGTCTTGAGGACGGCTGTATGGCGTGCCTATGGTCATACCTTGCTGGGGAGCTGAGAGGGAACCTCGGCCCAGGTTGTTGTAGGCACCTACCTCAAAGACGTACGCAAGTCCCGGGCAGAGATTGCTCACTGTAAAAGAGCGTAGTAAATATCATCTTAGGGTGCATTCAATCAACACTCTTTCACCCTAGAATCACGGTTTACAAAGACGTTTAGTTGCGTCCAAGCGATTTTTGTTGGTCCTAAAAATAAACGTGTTTAAAAACACAAACATGAAACGCTGAAAAAGATGCGTTTTGTATCGTGGTTCTGCAGAATCACAGTCGCTAAAATTTGCTTGAACGAACGGAGATCTCAATCATGATTCTATGACGTCATTATCGTGGCCTGCTTCTGGTTTGACCGACAGTCGACCGTAAACACGGACAGAAAGCACGCAGCGAAGTTGACCTATACTTCCTGGGTCAAACTGAACGGTGTGATAAGCAGTGGCTGGGCTTAACATGAGCGAGAATCAGCGTTGATAAAAAATTGCTTGAACGCTCTCCCGCAGTAACCGTGTTTTTTAACGGCGTTTTGATTTGTGATTCATGTTTGTGATTCTAGCTTCAAAAATAGCTTGAATGCACCTTTAGTCCAAGATCCTACTAGTAAGGTAACAACCACCAATAACCAGAACGACATATATATTTAAATTACTAAACTATCCTTTTTCTTTGAAGTGATCCTTTCACGTGGCTGACCTAAACAAGATATATATATATATATATATATATATATATCAAAATAAATGTAAGTACCAGATTACAAGGACATGACAAAATACAACTATACCACCACCAACAAAAATATTTTAAAAATAGAGAAAACAGTGCCTAGCATATAAAATATTACAGATAGATAAAACAAAAAGTTAAAATTAGATTAATGTTTTGCAAGAATGACTATAGACTCTGATTTTTAAGGGTGTACCACACTTCCAATGTGTTTGTAAGGGAGGCATGGCACTTACAAGTTGTGCTTGTCTTGGTGGAGTTGACAATGTTCCTTCGGGGTAGTTCACCTGAACTCACAGTAGCATAGACCATGTAACCCTGTGGGGAGTAAATTATGGAAAAGCACATGTTTAGATGAACTATGACAGAACCAAATTCTGTCCAAATTGTTGCAGACAGCAAAATTTGTTTAAATAAATGAACTTTGTAGGTGAGCTGACAAGAGAGCAGTACAGGGGGTACATTTAATGCCCTGCTGCACTACTTATACATGTAGCTACTTGTGCCCTCTATATAGCAAACAATAGGGACTTTTAGATTTGCACGACGTGAATGTGGATCGCTACGTGTGACATCCTTTTAAGGGAATGTGATGTCCTTTTAAGGCACTGGCAGTACCCGACAGTGCCTTAAAAGAACGTCACATTCCCTTTAATAAAAGGATGTCCGCGTAGCGGTTCACGTCGTGCAAATCTAAAAGTCCCTAATGCCTATTAGCGGTGACCGCTGGTCCCCCATGGTCTCCTTTTTCTTATGTTAATTGAGAGCTGATTTGATGAGATAATCACCTGCCAGTGACCATGTGGGAGGTCTAATCCCTCCTGGCAACACTAGTGCAGATACGGTAGACTTTAAAGGGAGATGGTAGTCTGTTTTGATGTGCAGTAGGTCCTAATTCGCTGAAAGGTCATTAACTTACATTTCCTTCACTTTAATTAATGGGTCTACATGTCTCCCACACAGCAAGCCTGTAGGCCAAATCAAGAACTACCCTCTAGTCTCTTGAGTGAAGGAAATGTAAGTCAAAGGCCATTAAAAAAAGATGTTGTATTGCCCTTTAGCTGCCAAAACATGGGTTAGGTGGGTCAGTCGGTCGGGGAAAAAAAAATTCTCCTTTTTTTTTTCTTCTCCCTCTTTGGCAGAGCTGCCAACCTCCAGAACAGAAAATCAGTAATCACAAGGTTCAAAATCAGTAATTTGGGGTATAAATCAGTAATTTCCATTGCGGCGCTATGAATCTAAAAAAACGGCACGCCAACACTGCGCAGACGCATGATTATCTGAAATTTTGGGTGATTTTACTCACACACAGTTGTTAAATATTGTGTTTCAGGTCATAAAAACACAGTTTTCCATGAAAAAGGGCTTCTATTATAAAGAGAATACTTGATACTTTTCCGTCTGTGTTCGATGGCCGCCATACTTTTTTTTTTTTTTTTTACATCCGTAATTTGAGATTATATTCCGTAATGGTCGTTAATGTCTATACCAACTACGGGAAATCTGTACTAGTTGGCAGCTCTGCTTTGGGCTCATATTTCTCAGTTTTTTTTTTCTCTAAAAAATGGTTACCAAAAAAAAACTTTTTTAAAAAAGCGGACCGTAGATTTCAAGCTTTTTTGGTCGGTCGCAAAGGGCAATACAACATCTTTTTTTTTAGGCCGAAGCGACGATTTGTGGAAAACGCAGAGCATTATGTAAGGCCTGTTGGTCATAAAACTTAAGGTTAACCCTGATGACCAGCAACACCTGTTGTTGGGTAAACACCCAAATGGTGTTGAATTCCCCATGAGAGCCAACTACTATGGGTCTTTAAGGTACTTTTCAACAGAGGTGGCGTCTCTTAAAGCCCCACTGTCCTACTGTAGCTACTTGCTCGCTCTATATAGAAAACTTCCCCAATCGGTGCCTGTTGGTCCCCCATGATCCTCTATTTCTTATGTTATTTGAGAGCTGAGTTGATGAGATAGCCACCTGTCAGTCACCTCACTGTGTGGTCTAATCCCTCCTAGCCACCCTAGTGTTGATAAGCTTTAAAGGCCGTCTGTACTAGTTTGGCCAGGAGGATTAGACCACACAGCGAGGTCACTGACAGGTGGCTATCTCATCAACTCAGCTCTCAATTAACATACGAAAAAGAGGATCATGGGGGACCAACAGGCACAGATTGGGGAAGTTTTCTATATAGAGGGAGCAAGTAGTTACAAGTAGTACAGTGGGGCTTTAAAGGTTATGCTCTCCAGGGAGTGGGGAAGGAGCATATGTGTTGGGCATGCCTGCATCCAATTTGGGGTAATCAAATTTCTGCCAAGCCCTTACAGACATCAAAGCTGTGGTAGGTTTTATGTCAATCCAGAATAAAATCCTGGGGGTTGTTTCACTAAGATCCTCAGTTGAACTTATCTCTAAGTTGGACTTAATAATTATGGAATGCTGTTAGCATCTTTGAAATATTATGTAAAAGATATTTTAAAAGGCATAAAATGTTGATTCAAATCATTCATATTTTCCATTATCATGGGAGATTTCATGTTCGTGATGTGGAATTTATGAAAAGTCTAAAATATTAGAATTTTTGCTTTTGAATAGATTTTATTTTAAGACTACAAATGGCTCTCCATAATTTTTAAGTCTAACTTAGAGTTACATGTAAGTTTGACTTAGAATCTTTGTCAAACACCCCCCAGAAGTATTAATAATACGATATGACTTACAAGTATTGATATTTCAGTTGGCTCATTTGGTCTAGTCCATGACAGGTCGACGCTGTCCTTTTTTATATTCCTTACGGTCACATTGGTTGGAGCTAGCTGTATAGATCCTGCCAAAACAAAAGATACAATAGTTATAATATTTACTTTTTTGTAAAGTACATATGATATTAGAATCTCCATGGATATGCATATACATGTAGGGGTGTCGTGGTCGAGGTGGTACCTCATTGGACTGCGGATCAGTTCGAGTCCCACTGGGGTAGTTTTCCGGGGAGTAATTTTCCACTTGGTCGATTGTCCAAGGGGTAATTGTCTGATATGATATGAGCGCTACACAAGAACCCAATATTATTATTACATCAGGCTTGACAATAAGACGGGTGTGGTAGACATAGGCTCAAGTAATGCCTTCCATACCCTAAGGACTTCAAAATGTAGGCAAGGGGCTCATTACACTTACAGAAATAATATATAATTCAAATATGAAAATAATCACCCTAGGCAGCACTGCAAGAATCTGCCATGAGACTAAGTCCCCTGACATCTAACTGAACAAATTTCAGGGACATTGCTATTATTATCAATTTCAGCACAAGAAATTAAGAATAAAATTGATTCAAATTATAGGGATGCCAGTTAGAATTGATCAGAGGGCCTGAAAATCACCTAGAATGAACTATTTGTACACAAAAAACCTGAACTATAGCCTGAATTCAGGCTGTTGCCTGAAAACTGGCGTCCCTGAAATTGGTATTTTAAGAATCAAGTATATCAAATTTAATTGAAACAAATCCCTTACCTCTACCCACAAAGACAGAAACTTCTGCGCTGCGATTTCCTGAGACATCACCGACCGAGGCAGAAACCTACACAAGACAAGGCACATGCCACAGAAGATTATACACCTACCATCATTGCACAGTAACAAAATGTGAGTCTCTCAAGGCCATATCAGAAATACTGTCTATTTTGATTGTGAAATAAATATTAAATTAAAAGAAATATATAGTTTTGACACAATTTTTTTTTTTTTTTTAGAGAGGAATCTAGTGTTGAAAGCATTAGGTTGAAGTTCAACAAAATAGCAAGCATTCCTACAAACTTAGAATGGTTGGCAACCATTCATTCATAAATACTTGCTCTCTTTTTGCCATTTTAATAAGACCCTCTAACCCCTTAATGAATATGCCCATCCAAGCAAGATGGTTCAAAACTTGATCTTAATTGATGTTGAACAATAAAGGGTGTTCACTTTCTTTTTTTTTGGTGAGTTCATATACTTATTGTACATAAATGATTGACAAAGAAGGAAAGAAAAGCAGCAGACACTCTGTCTTACCGAGATGTAGAACAGTTTGTCTTCCTCCAAGTGGTAGATCATAAAATAATTTGCCTTTGCATAACCCGTAAGAGCCGTACTTGAGTGCTCGTCACGGTAATAGACCTGGAAAGTAAATATAATTGCAAAGAAATACAGAACTTCAAAGTAAAGGACAACTTTAATACTGTTAATGCGATTGCATTGTGAAAGAAAAGTTGTGGAAAGGATCAGAAACAGTTGATCACGTAGCATGTACATGTAAGTATTGGTGTGCACTGCAAGGTTCTGGAGTCATCAAAATCATAATAAATTTGACCGAGTCTTGGTAAAGTAACAAGCACTGTACACAGAAAGCTATATATGGGACAATACACATGGTGTCAGGGCTAGTACTACCTTGATGTCCTTGTCTTTCTATGCTCATTACTCAGCCAGTATACATTTTTTTTCCAAAATTGTTTGGCACATGTCATTTATTTGTAATCTTGAACATTCAGTGTAAGTTTTGTTTGATTCTGTGAGAATTAATTTACTTTTTTTTTACCAGAACTCAAATTTATCTTTAAGATATATGAAGAAGAAATGATTATGAAGATCAGTGTTTCTTCTCGTTTTATAGTTCAATTTAAATGTAATCAGGGATGCCAGTTAGAATCGATCAGAGGGCCTGAAAATCACCCAGAATGAGCTATTATGTACACAAAAAAGCCTAAACTTTGGTCTGAAAATAACTCGCCAGGGCCTGAACTCAGGTTATTGCCTGAAAATTGGCAACCCTGGGTTATCACTGAAATAGATTATAATAATAATAATAATAATAATAAATAATAATAATAACTTTTATTTACCCAGGGTGGCCACTTCAGTTATGAAACTGTTCTTCCAGCGGGCCCTGCATAACATAATATGTTATCACTACCCTTCTCCAATCTAATATGCTGAGCGCCTAGCTAGAAGGCAGAAGGTCCCATTGTTATAAGTCTTTGGTATGACTCGGACGGGGTTCGATCCCACGACCTCCCGTTCATGAGGCGGGCGCTCTAACGACTGAGCCACCATGCCCTGTATTATAGTGAATATGTCCACAGGCTCTGCTTGATTTCAATAAACAATGACCTTGCACAAAACTCAAATAAAAATATCTATTGGTTAGGAAGATTCTTAGATGCTAGAGGATTCAACTGGGGGGCGTTTCACAAAACTTGTCATCAGTGACAAATGACAGTTTTTGTTATAAGCTACTGAAATCCTTGCTTCTGATTGGTTATCAGCAGATTTGCTCCTGATTTCTGTCATTTGTCATTGAAAAAAGGGTTTGTGAAACACCCCCTGATGTTCCACAAAAAATTACCTCCTGGAAGTGTTTCACAAAGACAAAGATCGTCTTTAAGTTGGACTTAACCATGGCAGGCCGTTCATGCCACTATTTTCTCTCATCATTTACTCGCATTGGTTTCTCAAGAGACATACCAATCGTGGTCACAAATCTATAGAATCTACATTTTTTGATAGTTCATTATTGTAGGAAAAAATATTATCTAAAGATCATAAATGAGAGACCAATGATGAGAGCAACTAGTGGCATCAACCGCCTGCCATAGTTAAGTCAAACCTAAAGTCGCTCTTAGTCGTTGTGAAACACTTCCCAGGAAGTAATTTTTGGTGGAACATCGGGGGGTGTTTCACAAACCCTTTTTTTTATGACAAATGACAGAAATCAGGAGCAAATCTGCTGATAACCAATCAGAAGCAAGGATTTCAGTAGCTTATAACAAAAACTGTCATTTGTCACTGATGACAAGTTTTGTGAAACACCCCCTTGTTTGACTGTAATGCACCTTCACCTACCGTAAAGAGAACACCAGGTGTGTCCGGGTAGTTCCATGTAACATTGACCCCCAAGATTGACGGCTCCTTGATCAGGTTAGCTCTAACGTTGGTGGGTGTTGCAATCTCTCTCGAATCTAATAATAATGAAAAACCGTAGAGGGGGTTGAGTTTGTCACTTCTGTTAATTAGCATACTCGGTACTTCTTTATTGCTGTTTTCACATGTAGAGTACTGCATTTAATTTTTATTTTCCATTTTTCTAAATAAATAATAAACAATATTTGCATTATCCCAAGTTTAAGGAAAAATTATATGTCATTATGTAACATCGATTCTTTAAACAATATCTTTTCACAATTATAAATTAATCATACATTTCTTTGACAGGGGTCTTGTTAATTATTTTTGAAGGAGGTAATTTGAATTTTATAGGAGGTACCATCACTGCGAGGGAGCGAGCGCGAGCCTGCATATATCATGCGAGCTAGCTGCGGGGGTCCGCTGTGGCCGGCCTAAACTCAGCCGAGTTCAAAACTCTGTTGCCGATTTGCGCATCTCAGAATCTAAAGTACGTTGTCTCTAGACATTGCACGCACGTACGTGTATAGGCCCCGGTTTCCGTGATCTTCAAATATCAAATCGGCAACGGATAGTTTGGTTACAGCGAGCTAGCTTCAGTTTTGTTATGATCAGTGTGTATATATTTTGTGCAGTGCATCGTCTTCTCGCGTGCACATCGGGATCGCAATGGGGTAGGGACGGACGTGCTTGGCCGCCGCGCTGTGGGGGTAGAACTGCGATGTAACGTTAGATAGATAGGTCTAGGTAAGTACAGACGACGTCGCGTTCGTGATCGTAAGGGATTTCGTCGACTGCGGCCGTGTATGTGCGGCACTAATTATATCTTGGACGAAATTAAGGAAATTTTGGATTAGCATTGATTTAGATCTACTTTCTGTGATTTTTGCAAGGTTTATTATAGGAATTATAGCCGGTAAGAAACGAGTGAATAGGCGGCAAGTTTTACCGGTTACCGGCTTTAAACGACAGCCCTGCTTTGAATTATGAATAAAGACTCAAATCAATTCCGATCATATCAAATTGATTCACATCAAATCAAATCAATTTCCATCAAATCAAATCAATTCACATCAAAGCAGATCAAATTAATTCATATGGAATCAAATCAAATCAAATTTACATCAGATCAAATGAATCAAATCAACTCAAATCACATCAGATCTAATCAAGTCACATCAAATAAAATCAATTCACATCAGATCTAATCAAGTAACATCAACTCAAATCAATTCACATCACATCTAATCTAATCAAATCAACTCAAATCAAATCAATTCACATCAGATCTATTCAAATCACATGAAATCAAATCAAGTCATATCAAATCAGATCTAATCAAATCAAATCAATTTTCATCAGATCTAATCAAGTCTAATGAAATGAAATCAATTCTCATCAGATCCAATCAAGTCTAATGAAATGAAATCAATTTTCAGCAGATCTAATCAAGTCTATTCAAATCAAATCAATTCACATCAGATCTAATCAAGTCTAATGAAATGAAATCAATTCTCATCAGATCTAATCAAGTCTAATGAAATGAAATCGATTCTCATCAGATCCAATCAAGTCTAATGAAATGAAATCAATTCTCATTAGATCCAATCAAGTCACATCAAATAAAATCAATTCACATCAGATCTATTCAAATCACATGAAATCAAATCAAGTCATATCAAATCAGATCTAATCAAATCAAATCAAATCAATTTTCATCAGATCTAATCAAGTCTAATGAAATGAAATCAATTCTCATCAGATCCAATCAAGTCTAATGAAATGAAATTGATTCTCATCAGATCCAATCAAGTCTAATGAAATGAAATCAATTCTCATTAGATCCAATCAAGTCACATCAAATAAAATCAATTCACATCACATCTAATCTAATCAAATCAACTCAAATCAAATCAATTCACATCAGATCTATTCAAATCACATGAAATCAAATCAAGTCATATCAAATCAGATCTAATCAAATCAAATCAAATCAATTTTCATCAGATCTAATCAAGTCTAATGAAATGAAATCAATTCTCATCAGATCCAATCAAGTCTAATGAAATGAAATCGATTCTCATCAGATCCAATCAAGTCTAATGAAATGAAATCAATTCTCATTAGATCCAATCAAGTCACATCAAATAAAATCAATTCACATCACATCTAATCTAATCAAATCAACTCAAATCAAATCAATTCACATCAGATCTATTCAAATCACATGAAATCAAATCAAGTCATATCAAATCAGATCTAATCAAATCAAATCAAATCAATTTTCATCAGATCTAATCAAGTCTAATGAAATGAAATCAATTCTCATTAGATCCAATCAAGTCACATCAAATAAAATCAATTCACATCACATCTAATCTAATCAAATCAACTCAAATCAATTCTCATCAGATATAATCAAGTCTAATGAAATGAAATCAATTCTCATCAGATCTAACCAAGTCACATGAAATCAAATCAATTCACATCAGATCTAATCAAGTCACATGAAATCAATTCACATCAGATCTAATCAAGTCACATGAAATCAATTCACATCAGATCTAATCAAGTCACATGAAATCAATTCACATCAGATCTTTTCAAGTCACATGAAATCAACTCACATCATATCTAATCAAATCACACAATATCAAAACGGATCTAATCATTACCTGCAGGCGTTCTATAAGAATGAAGAGGCACCTTGTTGTATGCCGTGCTACCGATGGAGATAGATGCGGTGAATACATAGTCTGTTTCTGCCTTCAGATTGGACCAGAGGTAAGACTTACGGCCCGTGACGTCTGAATAAGTTTTATTGACGATACTTGTAGTCGGCAAGTCATGGCCGGGTTGATCAGCTTGAGGGTCGGCTTCCCTGTGATGTGACAGAAATAAAAAAAAATCACGGTTATGAGTAAGGTGGTAAAAAAGGTAAAAGAGAAGGTAAAATGGGTGAAAAAGAAGGTAAAAAGGGTAAAAAGGGTAAAAGAGAAGGTAAAAGTGAAGGTAAAAGTGAAGGTAAAATGGGTAAAAGTGAATGTAAAAAGGGTAAAAGAGAAGGTAAAAAGAGTAAAAGAGAAGGTAAAAAGAGTAAAGTAGAATATATACCTAATGTTGGATAGTTTCTGCGCTTTATAAATGTACTATTATTATTATTATTAAAAGAAAAGGTAAAAAGGGTAAAAGAGAAGGTAAAAAGAGTAAAAGTGAAGGTAAAAAGGGTAAAAGAGAAGGTAAAAAGGGTAAAAGAGAAGGTAAAAAGGGTAAAAGAGAAGATAAAAAGGGTAAAAGAAAAGGTAAAAAGGGTAAAAGAGAAGGTAACAAGGGAAACGCTCTCGGCGGTCTCGCCTGCATAACGCAATTCAATATGATAAACCAGAACGTCAATGACGTACCGCTCATCCGCATCTCGCAACAACAAATATCGTAAATTTTATGTGGTACACTTTTGAACTGGTCAAAAAATAAAAATTTGATGCCCTGAAAGGGACATAATTTCATTTCATTTGCATAAAGTACCATAAATAATCAATGGAGCAAAATCTCACAATTCTGTGTAGAAATTTAGTGTTCCAAATTTAGCTCTACCAGATAAGGCAAACCAAATCAAAATCATTCAAGAAATGAGGGAAAAGAAGCAATTTTTGTTATTTTTGGAATAAATTTGAATTACCATAATTAATTAATGGAGAACAATTTCGATATTCTGTGTGGAAGTTTAGTGTACCAAAGTTAGCTCTACGATATAAAGCAAACCAAATCAAAATCGGTCGAGAAATGAAGGAGAAGAAGCCTTTTTTGTGATTTCGAATAAATTTGCATAAATTAGCATAGATAATGAATTTCACGATTCTGTGTAGAAATTTAAATCCCCCTCCTAGCCCTATCATATGATACAATCAGAATCAAAATCGGTTGAAAAATAACGAAGAAGAAGCATTTTGAAAATCTTGATGTTGATGCCACAACAAAGTCTAAGTTTGTTGACCTTAAACGAACTTTGACCTTAACTTAGTGACGTGAAATTCTACTCACATGATTTGGGAGACTTGATAACCCTATAAGTCCAAGTTTCATTGACTAAGAACTTATACTTTAAAAATTATATCAAAAATTCAAAAACTTAACCTTAGGTTAAGTTTTTGATGTTGACGCCGTCGCCACCGCCGCCGCCGTCGCCACCGTCGCCGCCGTCGCCTATGTCTCGCTTTTTGCTACGCAGGCGAGACAAAAATGGTACAAGAGAAGGTAAAAAGGGTAAAAAAAAAGGTTGAATTCTGGTAAACATGGGAAAAGATTAGCCAGCTTCCTCATTCTTTGCACGCCTGTTGGGGAGGATACGATAGTAGAAGTATCTGCTGAAAATGAGAACTTCTCAAATATCCTTAATATCAAAATATGAACAAGGAATACCTGATAAGTATCTATAGACCAAACTGTCATGCTGCTTATTTGTAGTCCCATATATCCATTTTTATGTGTTAAGCCCATAGCACACGACACAATGGTCTTATGACCAGATTTTCAAAGAGATAGTAAATGTATAAGGCTCAAAATCTAAACAAACATCATCTCCCTAATTCAACTTCTAAATAATGATGGGAATATGAACAACTGTAATTTCAGTGCATTCCAAATTAATTGGCTAGGGGGCTCTCTTATATTTCAGGGTGAAATACTTAGCCAGAAACATCAACTGAATACCGAAGATGGCTAGGTGTTTTAACTAAGCCGAAAACTGAGTAAAATACTCTTATTTCTGACTTAAGTATTGAATTGCATACCGACCCCGATCCATAGTCCATAATTTGATAGAGACAATAAGTTTATGAACTTTATGAATTTTAAAATAACTTTTGCAAAATATTTTCATAGATGTTAACAGCTTTCTATAATTGTTAAGTCCAACTTATTCCTTGACATGCTAGAGCGCCGTATGGCAGCCGTGCTAAAGCCAGGGTAATATCCCGGGAGCGCCAGGAGGGTCAAATCTGACTGACATGAGCGCTATACAAGAGCCCACTATTATTATTATTAATATCTTTGTGAAACACTCCCCAGGACTTACCTCTTATAGAGCGATACGATCATAGAATTCGTAGTTGTTGGGAGATTGAAATGTACTAAAGCTGATTTGATATCAGGACCAACTCCAACTTCCATCTGTTGTACCGTATATCCAACTGTATTTTAATTTGGAATTGAATTTATTAATGACAACACATCACAATAAGGCCTACAAAAAATGTTGTATTGCCCTGTAGGTGCCAAAACATGGGTCAGTCAGTCACTTTTTTAAAACTTTCTTTCTCTTTTTTTTCTCCTTTTTTGGGCTTATATTTCTCATTTTTTTTGCTTAAATACATATTTGTTTATTCATCAAACATTTTTTCTTCTAAAAAAGGGTTTAAAAAAAAGCCTACTGTAGATTTCAAGATTTTGGGGTCGGACGCAAAGGGCAATACAACATCTTTTTGATGACAGTTTATGAAAAATCATACAATGCAAAGAATAATACTGATACATGTATACAGAACAGAAGGGTAATGTTAATTGAACGGTAAAATGATAATTTAGACATAGATTTGCATACTATTTAATGCACAAGATATACAAGTAGATATGTGTATTACTAATATCAAGATACATGTATGACACAGATTTAACTGTTCCACACGAACAGACGGGGAAAGGAAAGTATGTGTGAAGTTGTTAATAGGAACTAGAAGTTAGCACAAGAATCGAATCGGAATTCAGTTCCCTTGAGAAGTACATAAACCAGCTTTTTCTTTTATATTTTCTACTTGCAGAAAATCTTTTTTAAAAAGTAGAAATGTGAATGAGAATTACCAAATTTGGACTAAAAATGCCAATGTGTACATGAAAATGGCGATTACAAATTTCACATCATGTTGTTAATTTAGCAAGCTCTTATTTTAGTACAGAGTAAATGTGAGAGCTGCTCAAAACACACATCACAGACATGTAAATTTGTGTTTGATCAGTTAAACAATGAAAATCGTAACCTATGTATATTTTGATATATTTTCCTGAACTTTCATTAATCTGTTACTCATGTGGTTCTGCTTTTCCTGAGCCCAAAATTATATCACAATGGATTAGCTAGCAGTGACTTTTTTAGGGTAAACCAAGATTTAACTTGGTCCACTTTTGAAGAAAAAGACAGGACGCAATTTCCTGAAACTGTAAAAGTTGGCGGACATCACGTAGAAATGCAGGTTAAATGAAATACAATATACATGCACATCAATCACAATGGGATGCCCGCGAGCTTGCACTTATGTCATGTCAGGTCACATCTGGGACCCGTTTCACAAAGCCTTTTTTAAATGACATATGACAAAAACCAGTGACAAATCTGCTCACAACGAATCAGAAGCAAGGATTTCAGTAGCTTATAACAAAAACTGTCATTTGTCACTGATGACAGGTTTTGTGAAACACCCCCAGGTCAGGCCAGGTAATTTCAGGTCATGTCAGGGAATACATGTAGGTCATGTCATGTAGCTCCCATCATACTTACTATGGCAGTTGGCTTCATCTTCACCTACGATGCAGTCGTTAATTCCATTACACTGCTTAAGTTGGTCGATACATTCTCTGTAAAATGAACAGAAGAACTGACCCATCCCGCAGATGTTTGGCGTTTGAGTTGGGATCACTGCAACATTCAAAGACATTGTTTCAAAGGGTTATCCACGATCCACCTGCCCCCTTAGTAATTGTAGTGTGCTACTTTGTGAGAATATCATGGTAAAAATATCTCCTGAAAAAGGATTGCCCTTAAAATGCCCTCATATTAAAAATACAGTGAATCCTGTATATAAAGCCGCTCAAGGGAAACATGAAATGTGGTCCATATAGACAGGTGGTCTTTGTGTATATGTTTTTTTAGTACAGGTTTCAATTAGAAACCATATTCAGAGGAAACAGAATATGTGTTCTTTATAGACAGGCGGTCATTCTATACAGGTGGTTGATAAAGCAGGTTTGCCGTATGACAAGAAATAAGGTGGATAGCTTGTACCAAACATGTTTATATGTGCAGTGCCTATTATCTTTCAACTTTTTTGAGTAACTTATGTTTACTTTTGATCATTCCAAAACAGTATTCATCAACTTTTATGTCCTCCAATAATCAACCTTCCTCAATCGGTTCCAGATACAGTCAAACCTGTCTATAGCGACCACCCAAAGGAAACACAAAAAGTGGTCTTTGTAGACAGGTTCCTTAAGTACATGATTAAAAAAGAAACCATTTTCAAAGGAAACAACAAATGTGGCCTTTGCAGCCAGGTGGTCTTTGTGGACAGGTGGTCACTTAAGCAGGTTTGACTCTATAAGCTGAAAAACTTGAACCAAACATTCTTCTGAGTCACTTTTGATCGTTCCAGAACAGTTTTCATCAACTTTTATGTCCAATATAATCAACCAATAATCAACCTTTCCCAATTGGTTCCAGATAGTTTCTTTCACCGTGGCATGACCAATACTCACTCTGAACATGACGGACAAAGAAAGCGGACAAAATATACAGTTCCTCAGGTAGACAAAGAAACATCCATTCACTGCTATTATGTAAAAATGTGTAGAACAGGTGTCACATGCATATTCACATGTTCTACACATTTTTACATAATAGCAGTGAAGGGATGTTCCTTTGTCTACCTGATGAACCATATATTTTGTCCGCTTTCTTTGTCCGTCATGTTCATAGTGACTCTACTTTATGTTTCACAGATATGAAAAATGAAGAGACCTACCAGTTGAACATCCATCCTCATCACTGAGATCGGAACAGTCGTAGTAACCGTTGCATTGATATGATCTGGGTATGCACTTCTGACCATTCCTGCATTTAAAGTCACCGTTAGAGCAATGGGAGACGGTCGTCGGGACGGGAATGTTGGTGGTTGGCCATCCAGGCTCTTCAGCTAAAGAGAGAGAGGGTGAATTATTTAATTTCAATGGTTTGATTGTGGACATCATTTTTTTATATTGTCGCGTCCATTGACACCATGATCACCGGCAACATCATCGGATTCATCAACATCATTACCACGGTCATCACCAGCAACATCATCTTCACGATCATCTTCATGATCATCATCACCATCATCAACAATACCCTCACAATCATCATCAACAACACCACCACCATCATCATCATCATCAGAACTAACACCGTCATCATCATCGTTATCATCGTCAACATGAGTCTCATCATCATCAATGTTCCCATCACCAATCAATCAAGATTGTCGCTGATATAACAATTACCATTAAAAACATCATCATTATCATCATCATCATCATCATCATCATCATCAGCGTTCATTGTCATCATCACCATCTTCATCATCATCACCATCATCATCATCGCCACCACCACCACCACCATCATCATCATCACCATCATGACCACCATCATCATCATCATCTCTATTATCATCATCATCTCTATTATCATCATCATCATCATCACGACCACCATGATGATGATCATCATCATTATCATCACCACCACTACCACCACCACCACTACCACCACCACCACCACCACCACCAACACCACCACCACCACCGTCATCATCACCACCACTATTACCACCATCACCACCATCACCACCACCACCATCATCACCACCACCTCACCACCACCACTACCACCACCACCACCACCACCATCATCATCACCATCAATCACACAGCCCCCTTACTTCCGCAATGTGCCTCATCGCTCCTATCTGAGCAGTCAGCATCGCCGTCGCACACAAACCACTGCCAGATACAACGGGGCATGGCCCCTGGTCCACAAGGCACGTGGAAGAACCCGCAGCCAGGATCCTGAGTAGTGTACGGCATCAGCGTGGTAGCTGAAAAGAAAACGTTTGGTCCGAATTATTCCCCCTCCAACTTGAAAGCCCATCTACACATTTGACAAAGCCACCTCCCCCCAGAAAAATCATAAATCATAATTCATAAATAAATGAATAAATAAATTCAAACATCAGGTTGATTTAATTGGTTAATAGCAAGAAACAATAAGCTGCTGCAATTTTTTGTCTTCATCCCTCACATGGAATATCAAGCCCGTTCACCCTTTCTTTATCTCTCTCTCAGACCCCCCCCTACCCTCTTTCTCTCAACTGATATATATATCTCTCTCTCTCTCATTTCTTATCTTTTCCTCTCTATCTTATCACTTTCTGTCTATCTCTTGTTCCTCTCTACTCTCTCTCTCTCTCCTATATCTTCCTCTTGCTCTCTTCTTACTGTAATCCCTCTCCCTCTCTCTCTCTCTCTCTCTCTCTCTGTATCTCCCTATCTAAAATATCTTCCTCTTGCTCTCTTCTTACCGTAATTCCTCTCCCTTTCTCTCTCTGGGTTTTTCCTCTATCTCTCTTTCTCTCTCTCTCTCTCCCTATCTACAATATCTTCATCACGCTCTTGTCTCAATCCCTCTTTCTCTCACTCCCTCTCTCTCTCTATGGCTTGGCTACTCACCTGAGCAATGTTCGTCGCTACCATCAGAGCAATCCTCGTAGAAATCGCATTCCCAATTCTTCGGTATGCACTGCCCATTGTCGCATACAAAGCTGTCCCAATCGCATGTGTAAGGGTACATGGTGGTATTACTAACTGTAAAAGAATAGGAATAAATAACCAAAGCTGGATAACTTCACAAAAATCAAAAAAATTCACATCAACAGAAGCCTAGTACAGCATTTAAATTATCATGTATTCATTGTCAACAACAATCTTATTCAGTTATACTAGATGCGATTTTGCTAAATTTCTGTTTATTTTGTCTTCAGTAATATATGTACGTCATGCATCTTTTATACATGAAAAATTATGTGAAGATATTAATCAACATTATAATCCAATGCCATGTTATGATCTATGTAAGATATCTCTAATACTTTCATCATAATTGTTTTCATCAACTTTTATGTCCAATATAATCAACCAATAATCAACCAATAATCAACCTTCCCCCTCCTCATCAATATCATCATCCTCATCATCATCATCATCATCGTCGTCATAGTCACCATTGTTATTATCATCATCATTCTCAAATAACATTATTGTTATCATCTATACCAATATAAACTTACTGCAGTCGTATTCATCTGAGCCATCTGAGCAGTCTCTATACCCGTCACACTTCCAATTATATGGTATACAGAGATCCGAGGAGTAACAATGGAAGTCTCCATCGTTGCAGTTAAACGGATCGGATGTCGTCCATTCAGGCCACGGTGTTGAAGCTAAATGTAAATACAGTGGAAATATTATTGAATTATTTCTCTCAAAATATGCTTGTTAACTTTTGAGATACATTTTGTATAGTGCTAGTTTTGTCAAGAAGAGGTAATGTGTATTTCCTTGTTTTTACTTGTTATTCAAATACGTTAAGGGGCATGATTTTGTATTTTGTTTTATTTTTGTAACAACAGAATGTCTTAATTATAACGATGACAGTCTCCAGGGTTACAATTAAACAGTTTTTACGTGTTATTCAAATACGTTAAGGGGCATGATTTTGTATTTTGTTTTATTTTTGTAACAACAGAATGTCTTAATTATAACGATGAGAGTCTCCAGGGTTACAGTTAAACAGTTTTTACTTGTTATTCAAATACGTTAAGGGGTATGATTTTGTATTTTGTTTTATGTTTGTAACAACAGAATGTCTTAATTATAACGATGACAGTCTCCAGGGTTACAATTAAACGGATTGTATGTCATCCACAGAGGGTACGTTTTCTGTAAAGCGCTTTGATAGGGCCTTCGGTCCGGAAAAGCGCTATATAAGAACTTGCTATTATTATTATTATTATTATTACGTTGTTGTAGCTAAATGTAAATACACAGTTGAAATAGACCGGTTTACTCTTACACATATTCAAATTGTAAGCATACTTTTTTAATAAACAAAAACAAAGGTTGTTCTTGACAACCTGAAGGCTTGTCAGAGGCTTGTCCAACATAGCAACAAGTTGTTGTTGTTGTTTTTATTTCCAAAATCAGATAAAAATATTATACATAGTAAAATATACAAAGTAAAAAATATTTATACATGTACAAAAACCGGTGGATAGCCCAATTCAGCAGTGTTTATAGAACACTACTGTTCTTCCTTGGGGTCCTTAAGTAATGTATGCGGACTGGTTTCCAAGTATTGTATGTTCGTTCATAAATAACAGGTTAATGGAATGACTCGTCACTAGGTCCCCAGGAAACAAACATCTATTAATTTGAATGTGCTAACATATCAGTCTGTTTAAACCTTTAACTTCAAACATAAAGCCATAAACTTCTTAACCTTCAATTATTGGATCAATAATATTGTCATTATAATATGACCAATCATAATGCAATACAATGACTTTATACGATTTATGACCTTTCTTCTATTTTTACTAAAATATTTAACCTGATTGTTGTTTATTGATAGTTGTTTTTGTACAATTCTAACTTTTGCAATATTATATTCTTTGTAATTTCAATTGTGTTTGTAATTTTCTGATCAATCACAATTTGTATTATCATTTAGTGACAGTGGTTATTGTACAATTTTACCATTTGCATTATTTTTTGTAATTTCAATTGTGTTTATAATTTTCCGATCAATCATGATTTTTATTAATCCATGAAGACTTAAATAAATAAATAAATATCATCATCAAGGTAAGGGTTGACATTCATATTATTCATATTCATATTTATTTCATTTCCAACAGAAAGGTAAACAAAGATATTACATTTTTTTTCATACATAATTCATTTTCTCAGGAAACTATACAAATAAACTTTGCACATACATGTAATAAAATTATTACAAGAAATTCTTAATTTCTGAGGAAATGGCATTAAGGTAAGAAATAAAATTTGAGTTATTATCAGAATAAGGATTAGGTTGAGACTCTTGTACCAGGGTTCGGTTTAGGGATAGGGGTAGTTGTGCGGTCGCGTATTCCGCACTTGATTTGAAATTACAGGAAAAAAGTTGTAAAGAATAAAAAATACCGTATTTGCCGACGATAAGGCCGCAGCGCCGCATAGGCCGCAACCCTGATTTTGACATTTAAAAAAAAAAAAAAAAAAAAACTTTTGGTCGAAGGCGGGATTCGATCTCTTGCGGACATGTGTAGATTGGGAACCAAAACCATATATATAACACATTATATAACACATAATTGTCGGTAAGACATGTGTTATTCTAGACAGTTATTCTAGAAATGTCCATCACCTTTCATTGTTGTCCCATATATACAAATTCATGTTTTTGACTGGCGATCTTTTTTTTATTTTACTCTTTCGCCGCAAAGGCTGCACCCCGACTTTTTAATATTTTCTCTTCCAAAAATACTGCGGCCTTTACGCCGGCAAATATGGTAATTAAAAAAAAAAGAATACATACATGGGCAGCCTTGCTCATCACTGTTGTCTCCACAGTCATCGTAGTTATCACACTTCCAATAGGACGGTATGCAATTGCCATTTTGACAGGTGAACTGGTAAGTATTACAGGTGTTTGCCGTGCCTGAATAAAATAATAGTATCAAGAGGAAAAAGTATAATAGTAATAATAATAATAATTATAATGATAATAATAGTAACAATAATAAAAGTACTAATAATAGTAATTACTGTAATAGTAATAATAGTAATAAAAGTAATCATGTTAATAGCAATACTAATAAAAGTAATAGTGATAATAGTAATATTAACAATAGTAATAATAATAATAATAATAATCACATTTATAAAGCACCTTTCCCACAGGATTAAAGACGCTGTACCTATTTCAATCATACATTCACCCTAAATATAATTATTGCAAATATGTTTTTTATACAACCCTGTATGAAACAAATCTATTCCATCATCAGTAACTAAGAAAATGGAAGCTTACAAAATTGTCTGTGCAGACCAAATTGGAGAGAAGTTTGCAAGTTAAGTCACGATGTTGAAAAGTTGGGTTTCCCTGATGACAACTTCAGAAATAACTTGCTTAATATTAATCCTATTTTGCTCAAACCTTCGCGGCCTGATTTGGCTTTTATTCTGACTGGAGGAGTTCAATGCACTAAATACTCAGTTGTCAGTCTTCATATCATTATTCAGAATCTAAATTTAAAAAAATTATGTTTGATTACCCGTAGATTTCCTTCCTAGAACAATTGCCATTTCTTAATAGAAAATCGGATCACAGGACGATCGTGTAGTTTGCAGTGGGCTTTAATTTCAATATACCGGTACCCATTGCCCACTTATACTCATACTTATACTTTTCCATGCAATTGAAACCGGCTGACCAGATTAAACTTATAAAAAAGCAGAAACAAAAAGTTGCAAACCATCCAGAGACTCCTAATTAATTGCGTTACTGACTAATTCATTATATCATTACAAATCTTTCTTCTCAGTTTTCTTATGTATAACTGATTTTCTTATCAAACTGAAGATATGGCATGTATATTCAATACTGAATGAACGCCATTAAACTATTACCAACAACAACAACAACTTATACTCACAGTTTTGTATCGGTGGTTCATCCCAATTGTCACCACAGTCGTTCTCACCATCACACAACCACGTAGTTGGTATGCAACGACCGTTCGGTTCACACTGTGTGAAGTTGTCGTTGCACCCAGCTGCCATGGTCGTCGGTATGTCTGAAATGTGAACACATCAGAGATCGGTAAAACATTGACGCACTTTTGCAAATGGCATGTTCCACATTGCAGAGATAATGCATTGGAACCATTATCATCATTATCACCGTCAACATTATCATCATTATCATCATTATTTGCATCATCATCATCAACATCAACATCATCATCATCATCAACATCATCATCATCATTATCAACATCATCATCATTATCAACATCATCATCATCATCAACATCATCATCATTATCAACATCATCATCATCATTATCAACATCAACATCATCATTATCAACATCAACATCATCATCATCATTATCATCATTATCAACATCATCATCATCATTGTCAACATCATCATCATTATTATCAACATCATCATCATTATCAACATCATCATCATCATTATCAACATCATCATCATCATTATCAACATCAACATCATCATCATCATTATCAACATCATCATCATCATTATCAACATCATCATCATCATTATCAACATCATCATCATCATCATCACCATTATCATCATTCATCATTATCAACATCATCATCATCATTGTCAACATCATTATAATTATCAATAACATCATCACTATCAATATCATCATTATCAACATCATCATCATCATTATCAACATCAGCATTATCATCATTTTCATCATTATCATCAATATCATCATTATTAGAAATCATCCTCATCGTCAACAACATTATTAGCACCATCAACAATACTATCAATATCATCATGATCAACGTCATCATCATCATCACTATTAGCATCATCATCATCGTCAACATCATTATTATTTTCAATAACGTCATCACTATCATTACCATCATCATCATCGACATTATTTAAAATCATTACTACAGTCAAACCTGCTTTAGTGACCACCTGTTGACAAAGACCACCTGTCTACTAAGACCACATTTTACGTTTCCCTTGAAAATGGTTTCTCATTGAAACTTGTACTATAGGCACCTGTCTACAAAGACCACCTGCCTATGAAGACCACTTTTCGTGTCTCCCTCGGGTGGTCTTTATATACAAGTTTTACTGTATTATCATTATTATTAGATAAAATATGGACTCACTTGTGATGTCACAGTTTTTCTCGTCAGAGTTGTCCCAACAATCATTATCCAGATCACACAGGAAGCCCATTGGAATACAGCGGCCGTTATCACATGTAAACTGATCATGGTTACACGTCGGGAAATCTGAACATATAAGACAATATATGAATAAGATTTAACCCTTACAGTACTTAGAGGGGGGGGGGTCCATAAGGAGCCCATTGGAATACAGCGGCCGTTATCACATGTAAACTGATCGTGGTTACACGTCGGGAAATCTGAACGAATAAGACAATGCATGAAAAATATTGAACCCTTACAGTACTCAGGGGGGGGGGGGGGGTCCATAAGGAGCCCATTGGAATACACCGGCCGTTATCACATGTAAACTGATCGTGGTTACACGTCGGGAAAGCTGAACATATAAGACAATATATGAATAAGATTTTACCCTTACAGTACTCAGGGGGGTCCATAAGGAGTCCATTGGAATACGGCGGCCGTTATCACATGTAAACTTATCGTGGTTACACGTCAGGAAAGCTGAACATATAAGACGATATACATGTATGAATAAGATTTAACCCTAACAGTACTTAGGGGGGTCCATATGATGTCTCCATGGAAAAACGTCTGTGCATTTTCCAAACCACCGCATTTCAGGCCATGCCATTTTCTGTATTTTCTTTCAATTTTAGCACATCTTCTGTCGCCAAATTTACCAAAAGTTGGTCAAGCAAAGCTATGAAACCTTGAGTGACCTCGTGTCTGCCCCGACAACAAATAATTTCAAACTAATCGAAAACTGCATTTTCTTATTTTGATTTGATTTAATTTGATTTGATTTTATTTATTTTTCCACTCAAATATCCACAAGTTCAAATGACATATATAAACCATACATTATTACAATATATAATAAAACAAATGAATTATAATGAAGTAACAAAATACTGATAAGTATGTATGTAATAAACTAAGTTAACAGAGTACATTTAAGTTTGAGAATAAAGACAAAATATTTTATATTGCTTGATTTAACTGAGAGGGGAAAAAAGGGAATCTACGACAAACACTTGAGACTTACCACAATTTTCTTCATCAGAGTTATCACCGCAGTCATCATAATGATCACATTCCCATGACAACGGAACACACTGGGAACCACCTGATTTGCAATGGAACTCATCAGGGCTACAGGTGTAATAAGCTGGATGATAATACATGAGAGATAAAGGAGATAAAAGGTTATCCTGAGGATTTCAAGGGAATCATTATCATTATCTTTGTCACTATCATCATCATGATCTTTATCAATACCAGCATCAATATTTTAATCATCATTATCACTACTTAATATCATTAGCATTATCATTAAACTCTTATTATTAATATCCAAATCATTACTATTGTCATTATCATCATTATCATAATCACAATCATTTACCCTGACATTCTTTCTTTTTTTTCTTTTTATTACCCTGGCATTCTTAGTACATGCACTGATATCATCACAATATCAACTTTATTTATACATGTAACAGAGCTGCCAACCTTGTGCAACCAAAAAAAGGAATTTCAAGCAAAAAAAAAAGAAATTCATGAAAACCAAACTTCCAACCACGCGCGATACACTTCCAATGGAGAAATGTTCATTCTTCATGCTGTTTTTTTCTATACAAGCAGGTCATTTTTTTGGTGGTTATTTTGGTATTATCAGCATTTCATTTTTTTTGAGAATATTTTTCTCTTCAAGTATGTTTTAAAATTAGTTTTCTTTCGAATTTGTGATCAAATCACCATTTTAGGGCAGTTGTTTGACGTGCGGTATGTAAACAAAAATTTAAATTTAAAAAATTTAAAAATAAAAAAATTAAAATTAAAAAAAAAATTAAAAAAACATATTTTACGAAGATAAAACATAATACCGTAATTTGGAGGAAAAAACGGAGTAATTCCGGCAAAAACGGAATGGTTGGCAGCTCTGGTGTACTCATAGTAATGGTGATATATGGCACCGTATTTCTGTATAAAAACATTCAAAGGCATTGGCTCCTCCATTAAAGGCATCGTTTAACAATGTCAAATCTGAGATGCATGGCCCTACGTGTTATCAGTGTCTGTGATATGGTATAATATTGAAGCCCTACAAAATTTCGCTTCGAGATGATCATGAAGTGCCTCAAAAAGTAAAAAATCTTTGAGTGACCAGTTTTACCATACTCATATTCCCCAATAGACTGTATAAGGGAGTTTACAGATAGCACATGGTACAAATGACCCCAAATATCCACAGATCTTTTACACATGGAGAAGTTCCACTTTGAGCGTCTTAGAATAATAACTGCCAAAGTCCTAGATGTTCTTCATGAATACCTTTTGTTTGCCCTCTTGAAAAGAATACTTCCACCTGCGTATCATAGAACGTACCGTTGGTGCATAAATGAATAATGTTACATAACTTTCATGAGCGCATATCCAGTATTCATCTCTGTGGGTTCTACCATTTTGGTACAAATGACCTTTATCTGCCCATGCGCAGATTGTATCTGTAAACTCCCTTATTGTAATGAAAACCGTTAGGAAAACTTACGACACCTTTGTCTGATACTGATAGCAATACTTACGACAATTGAGTTCATCTGAGCCGTCAGCACAGTCGCTCTCATGATCACACTTCCAGAAGCTAGGAATACAGCGATCAGAGTCCAAGCATTGGAACTGGTCAGGATTACAGGTGGATCCTAGTGTTAAAAATATAGTTTGGGGTTATAATAATATTCCGCTTATATAGCGCTTTAATACAATGTCTCTATTAAAGCACTTTACACATATACTATTACCCCAGTCATTGGATTCAGTGCTTGCTCGCACACAATGTGTGCACAATCTCCAATCCCTGGGGAGCATTCCAGCCAGGCGTGACTTGACGCTCAAAATCTGTTTGACCAACAATGACGGCGGCATCCTTCTTCCTCCTAGCAATACTACGACTTTCTTAATCTCCATCCTCACTATCACCACCCCACCACCACCACTACAACACAATCATCACCACCAACAGTATCATCACCATCACCATCAACGATACCACTACCATCACCATAACCACCACCACCATCACCACCAACACCATCACCACCAACACCATCATCATAACCAACACAATCATCACCAATAACAATACCACCACCATCACCACCAACATCATCACCACCACCACCAGTATCACCATCACTAACACCACCAACAAACACAACCACCAACACCATCATCACCACAATACCACAACCAGTACCATCACCACCAACAATACAACCACCAACACCATCATCACCAATAACAATACTACCATCAATACCATAACCACCACCACCACCAGTATCTCCACCACCAACACCACCATCACACACAACCACCAACACCATCATCACTACAATACCACAACCAGTATCATCATCACCACCACTATCACCAACAACAATACAACCACCAACACCACCAACGCTATCATCACCACCACAATCATCATCATCACCCCCACCACAATCTTCACCATCACCACCACCACCATCACCATCACCACCACCTACATCACCATCATCATCATCACTAACCCTGAGTAACACAATATTCTGAGGTGACGTTAAGCTTCTCTCACTGTCGCCACCAACATTACAACCACCAACATCACTAACAATACAACCACCAACATTACCACCACCAACACCATCATCACCACCACAATCTTCACCACCACCACCACCACCACCACCACCACCTCCATCATCATCACTTACCCTGAGTCATGCAATATCCTGTGGTGAGGTTAAGCTTCTCTCCCGCTTCACACTGGCAGTCCTCTCTCCCGTCGGGCGTGATGACGATCCTCATGTCGTCTGGACAGAGACACACCCTCGTCACCGCATCCGGACTGCTCGCGTCAGGCTTCACGATGCACAGGTGGGTGCACCCGCCGTTGTTCTGGGAGCAGGGGTTTACGCCTGCAGGAATTGAACATGAAATGAATCCAAATTTAATCTAGTACTGAAATTAATGAATGATGTCTCCAAAGATTATCATCTCTCTTTCTGTCTTGTTTTTCTCCTTTTTGTCACTCACTCCCTGTCTGTCTCTGTCAGCTATCTCTCTCTCTCTCTCTCTCTTTGTCTCTCTCTCTCTCTCTCTCTCCTTGTCTGTCTCTGCTGGTGTGTGTGTGTGTGTGTGTGTATCTCTCTCTCTCTCTCATCCTCTTGCTCTCATTCTAATGTTTTTGCCTCTCTCTCCCATTTTTATATCTCATTATAGCAGTCGTTTCTTCTCCTCTGCTCCCTTCTCCCCCTATTCATTAATTTCTTCCTTCATTTCTCCCTCCCTCCCTCCCTCCCTCCCTCCCTCCCTCCCTCCCTCCCTAAGCACCATCCACACAGACTGCCAATCACTACTAACCTTGTTGCGAGGCATTGTGAAAGATCTTAAGATCCATGGCACTGTCCAGACCAGAAACTACAGTTCGGACATTAGCACCGGTATACTTGTTAGCTGACTGAATACTCAGCTGAGACCAGTCATCCCAATATATCATATCCTAAAGAGAAAAATAGAAAGTTGAAGAAAAAAATTGAATTGAATTGAATTGATATCAATTTAGGATCCACAACCAACAGCTAGAGAGATAAAGACTTCATGATCGACACTGCAACACTGAACACAAAAATGAATCTTTAGCAAAGTCTTTTTGTTTGTAAAGTCTGTCATGACTTGTCTGAGTAAACTGGTAAACTTGAATAAAAAAATTGGCATTCACAGAAGAGAAAAGTGGAAAGAATTGACAGGATCGACACTGCAACACTGAACACAAAAATGAATCTTTTGCAAAGTCTTCTTGTAAAGTCTGTTATGACTTGTATGGGTACACGGGTAAACTTGAATAAAAAATTGGCATTCAAAGAAGAGAAAAGTGGAAAGAATTGACAGGATCGACACTGCAACACTGAACAACAAATACAAATCTTTTGCAAAGTTTTTTTTGTATAAAGTCTGTCATGAATTGTTTGAGTAAACTGGTAAAACTTGAATGAAAATTGGCATTCACAAAAGTTATCTACATGTAACTTGAGACAGGTATTAATATATAATACATTTGAAGCATTATTTCTATTGCAATATAATTAATGTACACAGCTCGTATATTGGAACGCTAACATAATGAAAGTCCCTATGCGCTGGAATAAGAGGGAAGTACAAGTAAGAACTTGTAAGCCTGAAACCCCTGTACAATCAAAAATCATAACTGGATTTACACAAAGCATTATCATTCATGGGCAATTCAGAATTAATCGATTTTACAAAACCAAAGAAATGTAAAAAAGGGTCGAAGATGCCACTAAAGACGCTAGTTATATACTTATAATCATTAACTTATTTGATTATAATAACGTAAGAAAACTTCTGTATAGCAATATTCTGAAGGATTTCTATGTCAAAGTATATGATATATATTATGTATGTAAACTTATTTTGATTCTTTGTACGTTTATACAATGTGAGCAAAACAAATTTCCAAAATAGGACAACAAATTGAAATTGATTGAAATTGAAATGTAAAGAAGTTCCAAAAGACATTGTAAACAGCTATGGAGAATGGATACTTCAGGAAATAATTTTGCAATTATAAAATTAAAACATCGATTTTAATGCATCTATTTTTCAAAATAAGTTCCAAAAGACGTTCCAAAATACCTTGTAAACAGCGATGGAGAATGGATGCGGGGTGTTTTGATCGAGCAGGACTTCACGATGGGATCCATCCAACCAAGCGGTCTCAATCCTATCAAAGTGGGCGTCCGTCCAGAAGATGTGTGAAGATGAGTCATCAATGGTCAGACCGTTCGGCCAGTAGATGCCCGTGGTGACCAGCATGGTGACGTTCTGACCGTCCATGTGGGCAGTGGCGATGACCGGATGAGCACCCCAGTCAGTCCAGTACATGTTACTATTAAGGATCACGTAAGAATTAAAGATAAAGACATTTACGCATGAAATCAATTAAAAAGTTCAGAGATAGTTAGGGTGGTATTCTCAAAAGTGGACTAACTTTAGTTCATGGTTTAATCCTCCGACTAAGTATGGAATGTCAAGTGTCCATATGAATATATTTTTTAATAATTTGATATGTCCCTAAATTACCATGATAACATAATTATTTCTTAGTTCAATTGTTGTTTATCAATTATGTTATTAAATTCTATTTCAATTTAGTGGCAGGTTAAATTATTCCAAAAAAATATTCTGAATATGGACACTTGGCAATCCATACTTCTGGCTCCAAACAGACGAAATTTGCTTTCAATTCTTGTGAAAGCAGTTTGTTGCCATCATCATCTCAAACAAGGCATTAAGCCTGCAATTCATTGACTCTATGTCTAAAATGTGTCAAATCTGATGTAATGAGTGTGTGTAAATCTGTTACAATGTGTGTGTAAATCTGTTGTAATGCGTTGGTAAACGCCATCAACCGCGGACCACTCCATAAAAAACTACCGCAAACCGCGGACGTACCTGCAATGGGGGACCGTCCACGGTTGCGATCCTGGTTTTCGCCGTATAAAATTTACGACGTAGGGGGCGTTTGAATATTAGATGTCACAGCGTGTAGCCAACATCGAGTGGATCAGTCCTATGTGTATCGCGAAATGTCACAGCGCCCCCTTCGATGACTGCGCGGGAAAGGCGCGCTACCTGCTATCATCCCATAGCAGGTACGTCCGCGGTTTAATGTAGTTTTCTATGGAGTGGTCCGCGGTTGAAGGCAATTACCCATGCACACACACACAAGTATAAACTTGGTCCACGTTTGACGCCATAAACGTGTAGTGGTGTGTGTGCAAATCTGTTGCAATGTGTATGTAAATCTGTTGTCATGTATATGTAAATCTGTTGCAATATGTGTGTAAATCTGTTGCAATGTGTGTGTAAGTTTGTGGTCGTGTGTGTATAAATCTGTTGTAATGTGTATATAAATCTGTTGTAATGTGTGTGTAAATCTGTTGCAATGTGTGTGTGTGTAAATCTGTTGCAATGTGTATTTAAATATGTTATGTGTATGTAAATCTTACCCCCTCTTCGGGTCCAGAGCTAGCGCCCTCGGTTGGTCGAGAGTAACATTCATCTTCAATTCTCGTCTGAAGCGTCCATCAAAGCGTGCAACCTCAATCGTATCACTATTGGAGTCCACCCAGTACAGGTTCTCTGCGAGCCAATCAAAGGCGATGCCTTCGACCATATCAAGACCTGCGCTGACAATGACCTGGTTCTGGTTCTCGGAGTCGTCTGGACAGAAGCGCTGTAGAGGGTTGGAAATCAATCAAATCAAATTATCTTCAGGATTAGACAAGAGAAAGAAACAACAATAGAGGGGCAGAGACATGGCAGTCTACTGGAAGAAGAGATTTAGATTACTTAAATGCATCGTTTAACAATGTTAAATCTGAGTTGCATGGGCCTACGTGTAAAAAGCGTCTGTGATATGGTGTAATACTGAAGCCCTAAAAAAATTGCGCTTCAAAATGATCATGACGTGTCTCAAAAAAGGAAAATCTTTGATTGACTAGTTTTACCATACTCATTTTTCCCCAAATACGGTAGACTGTAGTGTTTCAAAAACCGTTTTTTGAAATTTGGATTTCCAATCACATTTTGATAATCAGACTGGAGATCGGCTTATCATGGGGTTCCTGACTGACCTAAAGGTTTATAATTATCATTGCATCATGAGCTAAAGCCAGGATTTTGTTTCAGAATCTGAGACAATGTTATGGAGTCACTTTAATAAGTGAGTGGAGAAGACGCTACATTAGATTATGATGTCTAATTACTTACATGGATTTCATCAAAAGTAACTTCAGCGTAATAATAGCAATCATGGTCCACATCATAGTCAACGGCAGTAGCGAGCTGTAGGCCCTCTATTGGTAGTCGTTCGTCAGAGCCATCCAAGAGGAAGTATCGATGGATCTCCGTTCGTTCAGCGTAGAGAATGAACTCAGCACTCTCTGTGGGTTTCAACAGGAAAAGTTAACTTCAAAAATACCTTTCCCTTATAGTTGATCCGCACCCCCCGCTTATTAGAACAAGTAGAGAACAAGTTCCATTCATGACCAAGATTTAGTCTGATAACACAGATACAAACTACAAAAACAAGCTTCCGAGGCTTAACTCATTAGAAAGTAGATATTTTGTTAAAATGGCCTGAAAGATGTTGCAATATTGCTCTCATTTCGACATTTTTCTAAACAATACGAAACATGCGCTATTTTTCTTTGCAGAATCCTACTGTAGACATCAGAAGGATTAGGCATGTATAGCATTATAACGGATACTATAGTGCCTTGAAAACGGACAATAACAGACGGGTGTTTTCGGGCGGTTCAGTGAGTAAAAGGAGGAGCGGTTTTGGATGGTTTAGTTGCTATTGGGTTAACAAAAGTTAACATGGACTTCAACCCCTATCATGAACACACAGAAACCAATCAAACCTGTCTATCAAGGACACAAATTTGATGCAGGATATAAAACAAATATACCATGCCTTCTTTTCGAGGTACTGGTTAAACTATGGGCCTTGGCGACTCGAAAAGTACCCCCTCAGCAAATAGTACTATTGGAGTCACCTCTTGCGCATAGTTTTAACCAGAACCTCTCAAGGCAGTGTATTTGTATATTATCAAGGAAATTCACATTCTTGATGTGAATTTATGAAAAGTGTAAAATACTTGAAATTTTGCTTTTGAATATATTTTATTTTGAGGCTACAAATGGCTCTCAATAATGTGTAAGTCCAACTTAGAGTTCGACTGAGGATCTTTGTGAAACATTCCTCCCCCCCCCCCAGGTTTGAGATTTGATGTAATTCATGTTTTACCTGCAACAGGGCATGAGACTTGGTCTGCCTCGTAGTACTTCTCGTCTCCTCCATGGCACGTATCTCCTTCCACTTTACGATACCTACAAGCCAAAAAAACATACACGTTCGGGCTAAGTATTAGAAGTCTTGCAGAAACAATATGACTGTGGTGATGGTGGTGATGGTGGTGATGATGATGATGGTGATAATGATGGTGATAATGATGGTGATGATGTTGATGATTTCAATGTTTACAATGTGATATTTAAGTAATATTGACTGACTTCAGGGCAAAAATATGACATATATCGCCCAAAGCAAAGGTGAGGGTGATATATGACAAGTCGTATTGACAACAATATTTGTTCATTGGTTTACTGTGTAATAATATTGACCAGCAAATTACACACAAAATCCCATTGACTTTGCTGAGCGGTCAATAGTATTTTTTCCCCCGCAGTTTTATCAATTAAAATTCTAAGGGCAATAAAATTTTAAATTGCCCTGCTCAGATGTCTGATACGGTCATTAGAATGTGATATCATAATTATTCTCGGGATTAACAGGTAAATTGTGCTAACCAAGTTATCCAATAAAGTCTACTACTACTACTACATAATAATAATAATAATAATAATACTTTTAAGTGCTTACCCTTTTGACCTTCTCCAGAATGTATCTTCAGGGCAGCGGTCTGGTTGAACCGTAGGATCCCTCTCATCCTCAGGGTCCTTCATACAGATATATGAGCCTTCCCTCTCCATGAAACCAAAGTCACTGTGCAAAGCAGACACATACAACAATCATTATAACAATTCTTTCATCGTCTTCGTTTAAAGATAAAGTTGAGTTCAGGGGGGCGTTTCACAAAACTTGTCATCAGTGACAAATGAGAGTTTTGTTATAAGCTACTGAAATCCTTGCTTCTGATTGGTTATCAACAGATTTGTCACTGATTTTTGTAATTTGTCATTGAAAAAAAGCTTTGAAACAAGGTCCTGGTCATGCGATTGCATTGTGAAAGAAACGTTGTCGAATCGATCAGAAAAGGTTGATCATCTAGCATGTAAGTATTGGTGTGTATACTGCAAGGTTCTGGAATCATCAAAATGATAAAATATTTTCCTAAATTGGTGTAAATGTTTATAAATGATTTGTAATGTTTTGCTGGAAACATAAATAAATTGAATTGAAATTGAACTTACCATTCAAAATCATCTAGGTCACAGGTGCAATTGATGGACGATATAGGTCTATCGTAGTCTCAATCATTATAACAATTGTTTCATCATCATCTTTGTTTAACATCTGCTTTTCTAACGGTGCAGGTTTGGACGTTTCATGTCATAATTTCTACCCCACTCCAAATCAATGATGACTGACATCAACATACCCCCCCCCCCCCCTTGAGTAAATAAAAAAGGATTCAGGGGGAAAAAAATGGCATCCAACAACAGTAAGTTTGAGTAAGAAATATTGGGGAAAAATTGGGAAAATAAGGGGAAAATCAGGAAGAGAAAAAATAATTTAACCAAAAAAAAATCAAGAAAAAAAATCAGGATTTTTTTTAAATCTGGTAATTATCAGGCCATCTTACCCTTCAAAATCATCTCGATCACACAAAGAAAAAAAGAAAAAGAAAAAAAAATCAAGAAAAAACATCAGGATTTTTTTTAAAATCTGGTAATTACCAGGCCATCTTACCATTCAAAATCATCTCGATCACACGTGCAATTGATGGAGGAGATGGGTCTATCGTAGTCTCGTCCATTGAAGCAGTCGGAGTGGACACGCCTTCTCTCGTAGATGGTCTTCCTACCCAAGAGACAGCTGTGCTCAGGGAATTCTTCTCCAGGATACCATTGCTTGTAGTCATCATCACCGCAGTTAGTAGCTGTTCAGAAAAATTTCAAAGAAAAATTATTATTATTATTATTTATTCAGCAAAAACTAAGAAAATCATTAGAAAACAAAACAAGAGTACATTTGGAAAAGATTCACATGGATGCCAGGAAAGAAAAAGATTAACTAAATAAACGTAACCCGCACATGTTCTTTTCCAATCCATGTTACTTTACAGAAATGGTAACGATAATAAAATGATGAGGTACATGTACAACAATTCATGAATCACTGTGCAATCAACAACAACAATCATTGACAAGAAAGAAAAAAAATTAAAAAGATAAAAATGTAACCAATAAAGGAGATTGATTGCAAGGGGATTGGCTAAATACGAAACTGGGTTGGGGGCATATGGGCTCCAAAATTTGAACTCTGCATCTCCAAAATGGGGCCTATGCATACAAATCTTTAAAATGTTGATCCTGATCTCATGGATGAAGAAAAAAAAGGTTGGTGTGGAGCCTTGATATTAGTTTAAAGTTGCTCAAGCGTGGGTATATAGAGGGCAGCACACGGATGTACGCACGGGAGCGTAATACCCATTGGCTCGGTGTTATGCAGTGATCGGGAGTGATTGTCAAGTTGCCTTCTTCACGATCGACTATGTACCTACGCAGGAACATCTTAAACTCTTTTCATGCCACAGGGTTAATCCCCATTGTGCCAAGCCCCAAATCCCCCTGTGCCAACTTTATTTTGGAGATAATCTGATTAACGCGATGGTTCAATGAATAACGCGTGCGAAACACCCGGCACAGTCCAATGAGCATGAACAACAACTGCTATTACGAATGCGTGCAAGCATGCACAAGGCAGCGAAGCAATGGCTCGCTCGCATGTACAAAGTTCTCACTCACAAAAGACGGGTCTGAAGTTGATCTGGACAATGAGCCAGGAGTGGGTGGCAGTCTCTGAACCAAAGACGGTGAAGACGAGTGACTTTTCTCCAGGCTCTGTCATCAATCCATACACATATATCTTGGATTCTGAGAACATCTCTGAATGCCAGGTTTCCCCCTCATTCACGCTGTACCTGTATTAAAGAGAGATTGAAAGAAAGGATGATTTGAATGGATTCGATTGGATCACTAACTGACAGACTGACAGATTGACGTGACTGAATGATTAATTGATTGATTGGTTGATTGCTTAATGAATGGAAGAAAGCAATAATGGATAGATGGATGGATGGATTAATTTATTGACTGATTTGTTGTTTGATTTATATCAATCGCTTTTGAGTGATTGATTTGTTGATTGATTAACTCAATAAATGATTGAATAGGTGATTGCTATTGACTGATTGATTAATTGATTGAATACTGTAGGTGATTGCTATCGACTGATTGATTAATTGATTGAATAGGCGATTGCTATTGACTGATTGAGTAATTGATTGAATGACTGACTAGTTTGATGATTGATGGTTTCATTGCGATCAATGATTTGTTGAATAAGTGATTGGCTGATAAGATGATTAACTAAATAATTGACTAGTAGAATGGATAATTAATCTGATTGACATATGGCTTAGTTATTTGAATGAATGACTGATTGATTGATTGATTGACTGATTGATTGATTGATTGATTGACTGATTGACTGACCGACTGATTGATTGATTGATTGATTGAATGATTGATTGATTGATTGATTGATTGATTGATTGATTGATTGACCAATTGATTGAATAACAACTTACTTGACTGCATTTGTATCTCCTCTCTGTTCCACTGCAGTCACCACACCACCGTGGTCTCCAAAAGCAAAGAAATGATTACCACGCAACACCTACAACAAACATAGAAAAAGCATTATGAAATAACAAGAATTCAATTTCAAATACACACTGAAAGGAAAATTCTGTTTCTGCATGAAGGAACAGTATTAAGATACCATGCGTAAATAAGACAATATCATTTTAATCCTTATTTTCACAACCTTGGTAAATATGGCAGTTTCTCTCAAAATGCAAAAATTACCCAAATTAAATTTTAGCTTGATCCAAGTCGATTTTTCAATAAAACACAAGACAGGTATATTTTGAATGTGAACAATATGGCCTTCTCGATGTGCATGCATACATAATGAAGTGCGTATCTGGAAACATCAGATGTGAATCAATTTCAGATATTCTGCAAGTCAACAGTAGGCACCCTGATCACCTTACGCTCATTCATCTCCTATCAAGAACCCAGGTCTTATTCATGTTCCCAACCCGTAGATTCCCAAGAATTTGGAAGTACCCTTCTCAATCAGGGATGCGGCTGTCCTTGTCTCACTACCCTCTTTTCTTAACCAACCTTACTTCAGGAGGTGCAGCAGGGGAGGCCAATTTTATTCTTCATACTTTGTATCCCATGTTGCCATTCTATTGTATGTTTGAAAAGCTAAATAAATAATAATGTAGATTAACTGACCTCATACCACGATGCCCCAGCCGTTGCGGAGAGGTAGACGTTGAACCCCATGGTCTCGTTTCCAAGCAAGGTCTTCCCGACCTTACCGGTGGCCAGAATGAGACCAGGAGCGGAGGCCTTGGAGAGGATGGGTATGGTACGGGAGCCTGGGGCCGACTGACTGAACTTCTGCGAGAGATGCAGTGAGCATTCTCCCTCTTGGGGCTAGAAGAAAAAGGAAAATGATAATTTGCTTTGATGTCTGATCAATTGATTAAATTATTTAATTACTGATTGAGTTTTGGGCTGACTGATTGATTGATTCAACCTGTTTTGCGCCTTCATCTCTATTCCTTCATTCATTCATCCGTTTGTTCATTCATTCATTTATTCATTGAATCATTCATTCACTCATTCTTTCATTCATTCATTTATCTATTCATTCATTAACTCACTGATTCCTTTCCTCATTCATTCATATATTCATTCATTCACTCATTCATTCACACACTGATTCCTTTTTTCATTCACTCACCCACCCACTCACTCACTCACTCACTCACTCATTTATTCATTCATTCATTCATTCATTCATTCACACACTGATTCCTTTTTTCATTCACTCACCCACCCACTCACTCACTCACTCACTCACTCATTTATTCATTCATTCATTCATTCATTCGTTCGTTCGTTCGTTCATTCGTTCATTCATTCATTCACACACTGATTCCTTTTTTCATTCACTCACCCACCCACTAACTCACTCACTCACTCATTTATTCATTCATTCATTCATTTACACACCGATTCCTTTTTTCATTCACTCACCCACCCACCCACTAACTCACTCACTCACTCATTCATTCATTCATTCATTCATTCATTCACACACTGATTCCTTTTTTCATTCACTCACCCACCCACTAACTCACTCACTCACTCATTTATTCATTCATTCATTCATTCATTCGTTCGTTCGTTCGTTCATTCATTCATTCATTCATTCATTCACACACTGATTCCTTTTTTCATTCACTCACCCACCCACTAACTCACTCACTCACTCATTTATTCATTCATTCATTCATTTACACACCGATTCCTTTTTTCATTCACCCACCCACCCACTAACTCACTCACTCACTCACTCATTTATTCATTCATTCATTCATTCATTCATTCACACACTGATTCCTTTTTTCATTCACTCACCCACCCACCCACTAACTCACTCACTCATTTATTCATTCATTCATTCATTCATTCATTCATTTACACACCGATTCCTTTTTTCATTCACTCACCCACCCACCCACTAACTCACTCACTCATTTATTCATTCATTCATTCATTCATTCATTCATTCATGCATTTATCTATTCATTAACTCACTGATTCCTTTGCTCATTCATTCATATATTCATGTATTCACTCACCCACCCACTCACTCATTTATTCATTTATTCATTCATTACTTCATTCATTCATTCATCAACAGATTTTTATGTTTGATTGACCGATCGATTGGTTGATGAATGGAGATATGGCCGATAAGATGGGATGATGGATTGAACAACACATAACCGAATTAAAGACTCACATTGTAGCTACAGTGGTATGGATTGCCATCTGCATCATTCTGAGGGGCAGGTACCAGGAACCATTCTCCGCCCTTGTCGAAGGATCCGTAGGTAGCCATGTTCTCCGCCGTATAAGACGACGATGCGCCTGTGTTCAGGAGCACGTTGGCTGCGTAGATACCACGCAGTCCATCCACTTTGTGGAAGTCAGCAAAGGGCTCATCGACATAGCGACTGCATCAAAAATTTAAAAAAATGAACGTTTTGAACAGCACCTTTCCAGTTATATATTTCAAGGGTTCAGTGACACAAAGACGTAACTCCATATTTTGATATCAAAATGTTCAGAAAAATGTGGGTTTTCCAGGAAACACAAAGACTTAATTCCACCCAACACCCAAAATCAATGGCTAGTGAAACACAGACTTAACTCCTCAAGGCCCAAGTGCTCAGTGACACATAAACCACAATTGCCAAAATGGGAGTTACGTCTTTGTGCCACTGACCCCACGATATATACATGTACGTAAAAATAATGATCAAAACATATTACAGCATAATGATAATAATAATGTTCCGTACTATTATAACGCATAACACATTAAGATATAATGTCGCTATGCTCTCCCAAGGGGCTAAAGTCTCATCGGGAGCTGTCTTAAACTTAGGGTAAAAAAATTAGCCGAAAGCTTCAACTGAATATAAAAGTTGGCTAAGTATTTAATATAAGCCGTAAAATACTCATATTTCTGAAATAAGTATTGAATTGAATACCGGACCTGGGGGGTGTTCCACAAAGATCCTAAGTTGAACTTAAAAATTATGGAAAGCTGTTAGCATCTTTAAAAAAATATTTTGTAAGAGTTATTTTAAAAGGCATAAAATGTTGATTCAAATCATTCATATTTTCTATTATCAAGGAGATCTTATATTTTTGATGTGAAATTTATGACAAATCTAAAATACTTCAACAAAAATTGATTTTTAATGTATTTTATGTTAAGGCTACAAATGGCTCTCCATGTTTTTTAAGTCCAACTTAGACTTAAGTTTGACTTTGGTTCTTTGTGAGACACCCCCGGTTCCAAGTAGCCTTACCTTAGCCAGGAATCTTTGCCAGCTCCCTCTGGGTTATAGTAGGAGATGTTCATGAGAGAGAGGGAGAAGACGACGCCCTTAGCCTCTGAGATGTAGAGATTGGTCTGCATGTCCTGATGATGGACACACACAAAGACCTGTTCCTCGGACGCATCGGCAATGTAGAAATCCTGAGGAAAGAAAGCATGATCTCAAGTTATTAATGTAGAAATTGAGAAGGATGGGAGAGTGATCTGACGTTATTGAATTCTACTTTGCTGGTGATTCTTTAAAAAATAGAACAGTTTTGAATCACTGATTATATCATTAGGCATTAAAAAATAAAAAAAAAAAAAAAATTGAATGCTGGAAGAAGTTTCAATAGTTTTAAGGAATTGTTTGGGCTTGCACTCAGTAGATGAAGATTGTGTGCTCGATCTTGTATTTGAAAACAAGTCAAAGAAAATGTCGGAACCAGCAGGATTTGAATGTGCCATCTCCCACTTTAGAACCTTGCATTAATCACCAATACTAACCGGTATATGCTACATGATCAACTCTTTCTGATTGATTCCACACCGTTTCTTTCACAATGCAATTGCATGACCAGGGGGGTGTTTCACAAAGATCCTAAGTCAAACTTAACTGTAAGTTGGACTTAAATATTATGGAGAGCCATTTGTAGCCTTAACATAAGATATGTTCAAAGCAAAAATTCAAGTATTTTAGACTTTTTATAAATTCCACATCAAGAACATGAATTCTCCTTGATAATAGAAAATTATGAATGATTTGAATCAATATTTTATGCCTCTTAAAAAAGCTTTTACAAAATATTTTCAAAGATTCTAACGGCTTTCCATAAACTTTAAGTCCAACTTAGAGATAAGTTCAACTTAGGATCTTTGTGAAACACCCTCCAGGACCCCATTTCACAAAACTTGTCACTGGTCAGTGACAAATGACATTTGTTGGTATAAGCTACTGAAATCCTTGCTTCCGATTGGTTATCAGCAGATTTATCACTTTTGTCATTGAAAAAAGTCTTTGTGAAATGGGGCCTAGAACTCAACTTTATCTTTAAACTTACCCTTTTAGGAACATTGAAAGGAAATTCAGCCATCTTGAATGCTCCCCTATCATGGGATACCAAGAGCTCTAGTTCATCTTCCTGTCAGGATGAAAAAAGAAAGACAAAAAATGAAAGGTTTACTATTGGTAATAAAACAATGATAACGAGTTAATTTCACCGGATTGCTAAGGACACAAAAACATATGGAGAGTTGACATAATATTGGTTGACACAATGTAGCCATTTTTGTCTTGAGTTTGTCAGACAGATGGAAGAAAGTCAATGGACCGGAAACAAGGCAAATTCCTCTCGCAACTCTTGCAACATTTGCAACGCTCGCAACTCTGGCGATTTCCTCTTGCAAGTTGCAATCAATTTGATTTGATTCAAACACTCACAATTTCCAGTTTTCATCAGCATCCAAATAATGAATGGTTATGAGTTCAATAGTGCAAATATTTTCAGGAGTTGAAATATTAACATTCTATTCAACGAGGCGTCAGCCGAGTTGAATAGAATTAACGTTAATCTTTCAACGAATGAAAATATTTGCACTATTAAACGAATGAAAAACATTCATTATTTGTTAATTTATACAACATCGAAGAAGACCTAATAGAACGTTAATCAACAAATTATGCTTTACTCCTTATAAAGATAAATTAAAGTTCGAGTCAAGCCTTCTCGATTACATGCAGATTGCCTTCGCGTCAGATACACGCAGGGATACGCGCACATGCAGCAGAGAGGTACGCAGTCTGCATATAACCAAAAATGCACGGCGCATACATGTATAACCAAAAATGCACGACCATGCAATATACCATCTATTGAATATCATGTGACCAACAATCGTCCAATCAAATGACAAGGATCCACGTAGGTGTTGTATAATATGACATAATTCATGAACTTTCAGTTGGCATAAATTGTTATCAATAAATCTCTCTACATGATGGGGATTTTTATTATTCTTTTTTCCAATATCTGTTTTTCTGTTTTCTGATTTTTATTATTTGTTTCTGCTTTCTGTTTTTGGTCTTCCCACAGTTTCTGTTTACTGGTCTCCAATTCCAGTTTTATTTCCTCATTTTCTTACTTCTTCAGTTTTCTGTTTTGTTCCGTTTTCAAATGTATTCAGGTTGTAAAGACTGTTAGACTGTATACGTCATGCCAGCCACACAAGTACTGTATGTAGAGGTTTATCACAAAGCATGCGATCAAATCACAGTTATCACTCCAATTAAAAGAGATAAACAGGATATCAAATGCATTCCAAGATAAGCAATCACTGATGCAGAGTCCATATTCCAGATTTCCAGATGTACAGTATGTACATGTACATGTACACGAACAGTACAGTACTTTAATTGTTGACACTGAGAAGTATGCATTTTCAGAAACTTACATTTAATATGTTTTCTCCATTATTGTTTTTTATATGCGAGGGGCATGTGTATGAACATTTAGGTTCAGTATACTGCATGTAGAGTGATCTTTTTAAAGTAAAGACCATTCTTGTTTTACATCGAAATTGACACATATTTGCTTGATCAAAGACAGAAGTTCCTAATCATAACAAAGGTACATCACATGTGTTTTGTGAGATAAACATGAATGTTCTCTTTGTTCAAATGTGTAGATGAAAGGGGTATACAGTCATGTAAATTGTATTTTTTGAGCATTTTTTTGTTTTTTTTGTCATGTATCTGAATTTATACTTTGCCTATTCACCTGCACTACATGTACTGTTAATTGCAAACAAAATTCAAAACTCAGAATGCACACTCCATACATTAATAATGACTACTTTTGTTGCTAGGTGTAACAAACAATTTGGCTGCTTCTAACCTAACAATGCCACATACTGTACAGTGCTCTTTCCTGATTGAAATACTGTAATTCTCCTAATAGACCATTTTCATAATGTATATGTATTAACTTTTAATGCGTACAATTTTTCTTTTGTGCCTTGTTACACATTATTTTATTCACCTGTTACAAAAATTGTATAATTTCTATAGTCAGAATACATATTGCATTCATTCTGTGTTGTTAGGTAGGACAAACCATAGTGTTGGTCCTACCTAGCAACAGTTAATGAATGTAATTTGCATTCTGACTGGTGAAATACAATTATTTGTAACAGGTGAGTGAAATAATTTGTAACATGGCACTTAACAAAATGTATGCATTAAAATTGATTACATTACAAAACTAGTCTAATTTTTTTTTTTTTTAAATGTACCGTAATGCTTCCTGGGAGAAATTTCAATTATTTGAACATATTTCGACAAATGTTTCCACAAATATGTTTAAATAATAGTCTAAATTTCTGATCTTTGCTTTAAAAATCAGCCTAATTAATGAATAATGATCACCCTTTATAGGACTATTAAAACAATACTGTCTGAATAACTGCGGTCAGCCACGCTATGAAGTGATGATTATCACCAAAAACGTCATGAATTAATCATAATAATGCCACGATGCGCATCACAAGTATTCCCAAATTGACATGAACAAACAGCGATAGTAACAGCGAGTACATTATGCACTATAATGCATACTGTATGCACATGTACAGTACGTGTACATGTACATGGTTGCTAGGTTGCTGTTATGTTGTTTAGCCCATGAATTAATGCATGTATTGTTTGATAAACTCCCAGTATGATACACATTCACGTGACACGTCCAAGCTACACACAATTTCACACATGTATGTACATGTACATACTGTATATGTAGGCAAACAGCTCATGTGCACCTGTTCGATTCATAATCATCATTGTACATGTATGTATGCTAATGGATCATAATGGCTGTGATCAGGCTTTTTTCAATTCAATTTCTTATTCTTCTAGATTTTCTGATACTTTTGTTTTATTGTTATTATTGACATTATTTGTTTGTTTAATTTAGTGTCTTTTGCATTTGTTTTAAGTACACATTTAGTTGAAAGCTACAATATCATGCACAATTACAATTTGCTGGGCACTATAACAGGCATCTGCATGGTGACCTGGGACAAATGGGTGCCCAAAATCTTTAAATAGTCCGGACCCCCAAAATGGCAACAGTTTTACAAAGGGCCCATGCATACAAACTCTAAAAATGTACATCCATACTCCCTTCCGGCAAAAAAGGCTAACTATGGAGCCCTGCACAATTGTCATGTGAACTCTCAAGGGCATGTTCCTCTATTGCTCCTCGCCTGTGGAATTCCCTCCCATCATCTATTCACAAAATTGACAACCTGGACCACTTTAAAGCGTCACTCAAAACTCACATCTTCCTCCAGACATTTAAATGCTAACTTTATGAGGAGCTTGCGCCTTTGAATGTTTTTTAAAACAGATATATGGCGCCATACAAATGCTGTGAATCATCATTATCATCAACTCTACTATTTACATCATTAAAAAATAAATATTAACCTCGTTATGAAAAAATGAGGCAAACAGGATAGAGTAAATAAACAGGGTTTTTTCTGGATTTCAGCCCAGAATGCATCGTCATTGTGCAGTGTGTGGCACAAAGGGGTGGAAAGCAACTACCGTATATAACGGTGTATAAACCGCACTTTTTTGCCGCCGAAAAAATTTCAAAGTCGGGGGTGCGGTTTATACACGGTACACATTTTTTTTTTTTTTTGTTTTTTTTTTTTTTTTAAGTTTCAATTTATGCCCCTCCACCTAGCGCTATGCCTGGCAATGTCTCCCAGCTCGGTAATCGTTGTGTTGACTCACCACTCGGAAACTAGAACAACACTCAAATTTGTCTGTCATCTTGGTTTGAAAGTAATCTTTCTGATAGATCTCAATATGTAGTTTATAATAATAATTCCTCCAATTTTTCTTCTATTACATGGTGTACCACAAGGTTCTATCCTAGGTCCCTACTGTTTTTTAATTTACAGTACCGTAATGATCTAACACACAAAAAAAAAAATCTCTGCAAAAAAAAAAAGGGCGAAAAAGAGGGGTGCGGTTAATACACGAGGGCGGTTTATACAACGTTATTTACGGTATGAGTCTAAGCAAATTCATAATCTGTGTACGCGCATTCATATGTTAGTATTTGTACTTGTATAATGTTTTTTTTTAATGGTGCAAAAACTGCAATACATAGGACCTACATGTACATAAAAATGTTTCAAAGATACATAATACATACATAGCTCAACATTAAATTGTTCTATCTGGTTTGATGATCTACAGAAAATTGCTCTTAAATTTTAATATTTTGTTAAAAAATTATATGGCTAGGGTTACGGTTAGAAAATCGAGTTAAAGGTTAGGTTTAGAGTTAGAGTTAGGGTTAGAATTAGGGTTATGTTTAGCTTTGTGTCTAGGGATAAAATAGAAATTTGGTTTACTAGTTTAGCAAGTCAACAGATTGCTCCTCGCTTTATTTTGTCCAAAATGATATGGCTACGGTATTAGGGTTACACTCAAGTCTGAGGTTAGGTTTAGGGTTAAGGTTTAGTGTAGCAAATGGACGGCAAAGCCATTGATGCAGGAACATGTCTCATACAAACATTATATTTTTTTAAGGAGGGGAAGGGATTTACAATACCCTCTAAAATATTGGTAAAAAATTATGACTATAACTCCTTTTTTTAAATCAGCACTGTCTGTACCGTTAAGTATTCTGAGCATAGATTCTGATAGCAATTGATTCCTCACTGTGCATCTTCTTTGCTTCAAGTCGGCTACTACTGAGTGCTACTGGTTAAAGTGGAAATGAAAGCCAGGCTGTTGATCAAACATAAATCCATGCACTTTTAACCCTAGTCTGGGAACAGCCAATATTGGACATGAACATTGATATTAAAGTGCAAAGAGCAATATATTGTACATGTCTGACAGTCATAAGGTGCCAAATCCGGATGCAAGAAGTAGGCCTACAGTGCACATATTCCTATTCATCATAATAATGTACACGCAATGTACGCGGTGACGCCTAATTTTGTAACAACATCCGTAAACTGTATATTCAGATACCAGGAAAAACATTTTTTTAATGAATTTCACCCAAAAACCAAAAAAAATCATATACAAATATTTTTTTCTACTGGTACAAGATGCATGTATCATTATTATACAGTTTCGTACATGTTGTATTAAAGCCTCTTTTCTAACAATGAGTAATGCACTTTAAACATGTATGCAATGCTAAAAATTATAAAAATAATTTTACTGGTAGAAGTTGAACATATTTATAACTATCGGTAAACCTCTCATCCGGCAAAGAGTGGTCCGGCTCGGAATGAATTTCAAGAGAATGGAACTCATCAATCATGTCGTGGCCATATTATGTGCTTTTTACAGGTACATGTAGTAGGCTTCAAAAGATACCTGGGGGGTGTTTCACAAAGATCCTAAGTAGAACTTAACTCTAAGTTGGACTTAAAAATTATGGACAGCCATTGGAGTATTAAAAATGAAACTAGGAGGACCCGTGGAAAATCCACGGGATTCTAGGGGAGGGCCGGTGGTGGGGGGGTTAAATAGATAGAGGCCTATGTGCTATCGAAAATAAAATTAGATTATTTTTATGTAGACAATTTTTATAATATATCTGTTTGACCATGAATGGCGCACCGTAACAAAAACTATGTCAGGTAGGATCTCGATAAGTACGATTTATTTGCATTATTATTGTTGTGATTTCAATGTAGTTTTCATGAAAAAAGTAAAAAAAGCAGAAGCTTGGATTATGATTTTGTTGGCATTGTTCACAAAATTTGTATAATAATTTTTAAAGTAAAGATTTTACGCGAAAAATTGGACGGTTTGTGCCAATATGTAGCAGCCAGCTGCATGCAGTGCACAAATTGGCTCGACTGTGCGTGTGACTGTGAGCGTAGAATCCAGTGAACAATTTTTTTTTTTTTTCGGGGGCTCGATCTATATCAAATTTTTGGGAAATTTTCGGGGGTTACTTTTTCAACTTTCGGGGGCTCTTTTTTCTTGGGCTAATTTTTCATTAATTCATTTAAGGATAGTTTGTTTAGTTTGGTAGCGTAGTGTTACGTAAAAAAAGCGTACTTTCTGCATCAAGTTTCTACGCCGAAAGTACGCGAATTGTTTAAAACATTAATTTGTTTGCGTCCATCTTGCGTACCCCTTTGCGTCCCTCAGGGTATAGTAACGTAGGCCAGCGTACTCTCAGCGTAGTTGGTACGCAACTCTACTATGGACCCCACGCCAATTAGTGATCGACCTGCCAGTGTCACAAATAAGTTATTAAAAATTTGCTCATCTGACCGTAATTAAATGCCTACCCCCGAGCCTTTGGGGGTTCGGTTCAGCCCTTTGAACCCGTGGACATCACGCCTGCACTCAACTCGCTTTGAGCTACCTGACCCCCCCCCCCCCCCCATACTTTCAAAAACGTTTTAAGGCATTGATTTTATGCAAGAACTGTTTCATAGTAAAAGTATTATCATGTTTTTAAACGACCATGATGACCGTCCGATTTTCTTGTGAAAACGTTACTTTGAAAAATGAATATCGAAATTCAGCATACAACTATACATGGACAGAATAATCACAATCTAAACTCAGGTTTCATACGTCTATAGTCACGAAACTATATTGAAATAGGGGCAATAAGAGCAATTTCAAAATGTTGTCGAGTCTACTCTAGCTCAGCTCAGCTCACACACAGTCACAGTTCCGACAGTGCTCGGCAGCAGTGGCGCACTGCACTGCCCGTGCCTCACGGCAGCTAGCTTGCAACTGAACTGTCAGTTACGATGAATATCTTGTGAAAACTTTACTTTGAAGAATGATTATCAAAATTCAGTAAACATGGACAGGATAATCACAAAGTAAGTCCTGCTTTCATACTCTAATTCACGTAAACTATATACAAATCACGGCAATCATCATAGAATCAGAGTAGAACCGACTGAGCTGTGCGTGTGACGGTGAGCGTAGAATCATCGCATACATTATACACGTACGTTCGTACACGCAGCAGGTCCGGCTGGCCTACAAAGCATATCCTATAGAAAGACGCATAACACGGATAAGCCCAACCCGTGAGAGCGTGCATTTCTTACATCCCCTCACCCGTGTGAGTCATCTGTTGATGTGTATTTCTCTTACATGCTACAAAGCATATCCTATAGAAAGACGCATAACACGGGTAAGCCCAACCCGTGAGAGCGTGCATTTCCTACATCCCCTCACCCGGGTGAGTCATCTGTTGATGTGTATTTCTCTTACATGCTACAAAGCGTATCCTATAGGAAGAGACCTAACTCGGGGTACGCGGCACACCCGTTACAATAAGATTTGCTACACCCGTTGACGCGAGTGGATTCTCGTCCAATGTGTGTCTCTTCGTCTCTCTTTGATAATTAGACAGAGGGCGGGAGCACGCCTTGCCGACTCGCTCTCACAGGTTCGTCGCCTCCTTGCAATCCACCACGCTCGCCGATCTCTCGTCCGCCCGTCCTCCCCGGCACCCCGAAACCGCGTTTAACGGCATGGACGTCGATCGCGGGGTCGACGTGGCACGCGGGTTACGGGAGAAAGGCCTCGTGGAATTGTGCCGCCGTCCCCGCGCCACGGCGGAGGCGGGCGCGGTCGGGGAAAGACGTTTTTGATGAACCGTTTTGTCCCGTTTTGGACCCCCCGCGGCGATTTTGCGTATTAGTAGTATAGATATATTCAAAAGCAGAAATTCAAGTATTTTAGACTTTTTATAAATTCCACATCCAGAACATGAAATCTCCTTGATGATAGAAAATATGAATGATTTGAATAAACAATTAATGCCTTTCAAAATAACTTTTACAAAATATTTTCAAAGATGCTAATGGCTTTCCATAATTTTTAAGTCCAACTTAGAGATACATTGTAAGTTCAACTTAGGATCTTTGTGAAACACCCCCTGCTCTACCTTTATTAACATGTTACACTATAGGCAATGCATAAAATACACTGCAGGTCTATTACACAAAATTAACATGTAAAAACAACATAAAACTGTACAACAGTGAAACCTGTCTATAGAGACCACCCAGGAGAGACTAGAAAAGTGGTCTTCATAGGCAGGTGGTCTCTACAGTGTATGTACAGGTTCCTGTAGTACATGTTTCAATGAGAATCCATTTTCAAGGGAAACAAAAAATGTGGTCTTTCTATACAGGTGGTCACTAAAGCAGGTTTGACTGTATTACTAATTTGCCTGTAAATGCCGTGATTAGTACATGTACAAGCAAATTGTACATATCAAGCCACACCTGCAGTACATTAGACAAAATATAAAGTCACTCTGGAAATTCTGAGTTTGCACTGCACTTCGTATATATTTATGTACATGTATTGAATGGCCTTCACTAGGATTGAAGGGTACATGTACATGTACATCCATAGGAAAGAAATGAGCCTGCCGCATACTCCTGCGGCAGACTTGCCGCAGATCTGCAGCAGACCTGCCGCAGACAGTCATCTTTTTCACATGCAAATTAGTTTTGCCGCAGACTTGCCGCAGACTTGCCGCATACTCTTTCAGTATGATGAAGAGTCTGCGGCAGGCCTGCCGCAGACTTGCCGCAGACTTGCCGCATACTCTTTCAGTATGATGAAGAGTCTGCGGCAGGTCTGCCGCAGACTTGCTGCAGACTTGCCGCATACTCTTTCAGTATGATGAAGAGTCTGCAGCAGGTCTGCCGCAGACTTGCCGCATACTCTTTCAGTATGATGAAGAGTCTGCAGCAGGTCTGCCGCAGACTTGCTGCAGACTTGCCGCATACTCTTTCAGTATGATGAAGAGTCTGCGGCAAGTCTGCCGCAGGTCTGCCGCATACTCTTTCAGTATGATGACGAGTCTGCTGCAGACCTGCCGCAGACTCTTCATCATGAATATTCATATCTCATATAGACCTGCTGCAGACCTGCCGCATACTCTTTCATATCCAGTACGTGGCAATAAAGTATGCATGTAGAAGAACCAGTGATAAACTGATTGATACTTCATAATCGATATTGGCAATATCGATATTACCAATTAGGTAATACCAATATATATTGATAATACCAATTAGGTATATATTCTATTCTCAATTGTATTAACTTCATCACATAGATCATTTGGAAGTGTATTCAAGAGTAACATTTAAAGTGACACAGGCTCGTACACATATATATACTAAATATGTATATTGTTTTTTGGTTAGTAATCATAGTTTCTTGGTTAGTAATCAATATATCTATTGCTAAAACGTGAATGTAATTGTAACATGATCAGACAAAATAATCTATTGGTTAATAATGGCAAAAGGAAAATAGAAATCACAAAAATGATGTGCATTGTCTTAATTTGCTTAACAAATCATGATAAATGTATTTTTCTGTCACACGTGTAAAGTAATAATGAATATGCATGAGATGATTGGTTTCAATTGGCCCTATTAGACTTTAATGGGATTTCAATTGGACCAATCTGCCCCATTAGACTTTAAAAGGTTTTCAATTGGTTTCAATTGGACCAATTGAAGTCCAACTTCAGGCCAATTGGGGTCCCATTAAAGTCTAATGGGGCATAGGCCAATGGGGCCAATGGGCCCAATTGGTCCAATAGGGACAATCTGGACCAATTGAAACCATCTGAAGTCCTATTAAAGTCCCATTGAAACCTGTTAAAACCTATTGAGACCAATTGAAACCCAATTGGTGTTCAATTGGTTTCAATTGGATTTTCGTCTTGGGTAGTTACAACAAAAAAGTGAGTGAGTCACATATGGCACAACAAAAAAGTTTGAAACAGTCCGTTAATTCCTCAGTCTCCTCTTATGTAATAAATTCCTCTTATGGTACCAGTTGAACTTGAAGCAAATTGTTTGGTTTGACAGAAGCTAAGAAGACAATTAACAGAGCTAATTAACACAGGAATTTACAAGATCATGGGCTCAGCCTGCAACCTCATATGGTACTGCATGTCCTACAAAATGGCCGCCTATAGCCTTGCTTCAGACTGTATAATTTCCCACTTTTCTGTGGCAGACCTGCCGCAGACTGTTCCTGTGGCGTACTGGTATGCGGCAAGTCTGGAGCAAAGTTTCGCCCTGCCGCAGATCTGCCGCAGACTGTTCCTGTGGCATACTAGTATGCGGCAAGTCTGGAGCAAAGTTTCATCCTGCCGCAGATCTGCCGCAGACTGTTCCTGTGGCATACTAGTATGCGGCAAGTCTGCAGCAAAATTTCATCCTGCCGCAGATCTGCCGCAGACTGTTCCTGTGGCATACTAGTATGCGGCAAGTCTGGAGCAAAGTTTCATCCTGCCGCAGATCTGCCGCAGACTGTTCCTGTGGCATACTAGTATGCGGCAAGTCTGGAGCAAAGTTTCATCCTGCCGCAGATCTGCCGCAGACTGTTCCTGTGGCATACTAGTATGCGGCAAGTCTGCAGCAAAATTTCATCCTGCCGCATACTTCGGCATACTCTTTGCCGCAGACTAAAAGTCTGCGGCAGGTCTGCAGCAGATCTGCGGCAGGTCTGCGGCAGGTCTGCGGCATACTTTTCACATACAGTAAACACTGTACACATATCGCACAAAATATGAGCATATGGCATCCTATGATATTAAACAAAAATGCAACAAGTCTTAAAGGTAATACAAAGTTTTGGGAAATTTTGAAAATTGGGTGGATAGTGAATCTTTACAATTTTGATATATTTGGATGCCCCTGTGGATGTATTATAAGCACTAAAAAAATTAGCCCCTAAAACACTTCTGTTTTCGAGAAAAATTGAATATAAAAATTTACCGGTGCTCCCGGTAAATTTTGATAAATTTCAAATAGCGCCTATGGCCGTACAATGGTAGCTGCGACCATAAAAAATCTCAGAATATGTGGTTGGGATATATAATTTTCAAACGGGAATAGCTAATCGGTCGATTTTAGTCAAGAAACATTGTTTCATAGCTAAATTAATATCTTGACCTTGAGAGGGAGCTATACAACATAAAGAGTTTATTATTTATAATTTCATAACTTTAGACTCGATTTCAACCGCGACAACGATCAATGTATATTGTAGGAACGCATATGCTTCCAATATGTTAATTTGAACCAAATTCATGACCCCATACCAAAACTTTGTAATACCTTTAAAGACACATACTGTATCATGGGGAATTTGACACCATTCGGGTGTTAACCCAATACAGGGTGTTGTCAATCAACAGGATTAGTCTTTGGTTTTATGACCAACAGACCTTTAAATTAATATAATATACCGGTACATGAAATGCTCTGTATTTTCCACCTATTGCCTCATGGAAAAAATGATTATCTAACATTTTCCTCGCCGAAGACTCTTCGAGAGACTAGGGGGTATTTCTTGATGGGACTACGGGTTTGGTAGAGTATGTGCAAGACGTGTACACCCATTTCCACTGAGACCCCGTTCTCACTCACTTTGAAAGTGGTCTTAGTTAGACCGCTCCAGAGGAACGGGTCTTGAGGAACGGTTTGCGAGCATTTACACTCCGAGCAGTTTTTTATGGCTCAAACCGCTCCACGAGTCAAAGTGGTCTTATTGCTATGGCAGCTCAGGTCAGCAGGTCAATTTTTTCGCGCGCGGAATACAAACCGTATGTAGTGTACTACATGTTTCGCACGGAACGTCACTAGCTCACTTCCGCTCAAAGTACGCTTCCGTTCACATTGCACGTTAGAGCGGTCCAAACCGCTCTTAATAAGACCCGTTCCTCAAGACCACCTCTCGAGGTGGTCTTCTGGAGCGGTCCAGAAGTCCACTTCCTGGACCACTTTGACCGTTCTCACTCACCTAAGAACTGCTCCTGAGGAACGGGTCTTAGTTAGACCGCTCCAACGAAGTGAATGAGAACGGGGTCAAAGTCTGGTGTCAGCGAATTATGACCAACTGCACATGGAAACTGAGGACCATCTCCCTTTTATTTATTTATTTACCGGTATTAGTCTTGTTTTTAGTAGGTTGGCTCCATCAGTAGTTCAATACTGTTTTCCGTGGAGGCCCTACAACTTCAATCCGGGACCATACAATACACGCATACCTATTCAACCCTAACCCTTGAGTACATGTACATGTATATACTGTACATGTATGTAAATATATGTACATGGTAAACCTACTCTAAAAACTTAACCCTTTAATTTTGACAACAAATAAAGCCTGAATCAATTGTTGTAATAGCCAACTGTAGTGTGAAACTTGAAGAGGATGTGGTTATTCTTGGAAAGCTCCCATTAATTTCTTGTTAATGGTTATCCACTCTAAAAGATTGATCAGATAATATGGAGCGGCAAACTGCTGCACATTTTTAAATGCGAAAATGAATAGAAAGCGCACAAGATACAGAAGGATCTTTAATAATACACTTTAATAATACATTATCATAAAAATATTAAAAGGATGACTATGTCATTTATTGCTTCATAAATCACCTGGTTTCATGGACCATTAAAAAGGAGTCTGTGTTTATTGTGCCGTGCATTTCCTCATTATCAATTTGTAATGACCGTTTACGTCAATGCACGATTAAACAGATACTGCGCAATACAAGGAAGCAAACGGTGCAATAAGTGACGAGGAAGCAAACAGTACATTATGTTTATAATCTCCTTCATTGTTGAACTCTCTCATGCTCTCACTGTCCTTAATGTGCTGTTGCCCATGAATTTGGAATAATAATAATAATAATAATAATAATAATAAATTGTTTCTTTTTATAGCTTTACAAAACAAATAAAACAATGAATAAAAACTCCAAAAAAATATGATAGAAAATGTAATGCAGTTATTAAAGTATGTAAATAGGGGTGTTTTGAGATGCTTCTTAAATAATTCAACTGACATACAGTACTACAGCCTAATTCACAAGGTAACCTATTCCATGTATAAACCGGACCACTGTAATGAAAACTTTCATTTTTGCCTTACCGTACCTCTCTCTCTAGACAAAGTTTTAATCTTCTCAGAATGTTATTGATCTACATGTAATCTCTATGGCTCTTTAGTTTGATCAACAAAGTTGCAAGATGATATAAGCTTTATCAATCGAGGATAAATCATATTGTCGCAATCATTTCATGAAAAGAGATAAGGGAAAAATATAAACTATTGCCCATAACAAAGCTTTTAAATGGGCCAAAGTATTTTGTTTGCTAGTCTCATCTTTAGTAAAAAAAAAATATGAAAAATAATAACTTCAGGGTTTCATATCTGTAATGTACATCAACATGTATATATAGGCCATACACGTATGTACTAATAATATAACCTTGGAGAGTGAACAACTGTGACTAGATAAATAAATCTCGGTGGTTGCAATGCTCTTAAAAAATGGCGCAGGGCAGAGAGAAATCAATATCAAAGTCCATCCTGTTGGTTGCAGTGCGATGGAGCGGGTATGTGGGTGTCATGGACAAAACACACAAGCACACGAGGCCTGTTGACGACTGGTAGTACGCTTTTTAGAGCACGACCATCCAACCGTGAACAGTTGGGGAGATTTCTTTACAAAATAATATTGCAAAATCATCATTACATTGTCAACGACCAGGCACGACTGACTAGATTTTGTATCAAGGTACCTGTAGGTTGCATGGCAGACCGCGCTAACATAAATAGTCCTATTAATGGGCATGACGAAACTATAGTGTTCGCCATTTTGATGTACCTGTATGCGCATGTGTACGAGACACAGCAAAATAATGGTCATAAATGTGCACATAAAATTGCCACGTACATGTACATGTACAGTACATCTACATGTACGTGGACATAAATAAAATAGAATGGGCATTATTAATCTGAGCAAATATTTGGCGGGGGCAGTTTCATCTCAGGAAATATAGGAAGTCTTTCCAGGATTTGGTAATTGCCGCCAAAAATGTTTCCTTTCCTTTGCCTCAGGCTACCTTAATAGTGCTTGAGATATTTTTGTATTCATTTTGTTTTTGTCTTAGTTTTTCTCTCTTCATCTTTTCCTTGTTCTGTTTCAGTCAATATACCTCTTTCTTTTTGTCTTTTTTCTGTCTTTCTTTCATTTCCTTCTTCTTCTTCTGTTGAATATGTCCATATACCTCTTTCTTTCTGTCTGTCCTTCTTTCATCCTTCTTCTTCCCCCTATAAATCTATCCATCTTCGATACCACTGTTTGTAATCTCCTACAAGTTCATTTTTCTTTTCCTTTCTCCTTCTGTCCTTCATCTCTCTTCTCTCCCCTTGCACTCTCTTTCAATCACCAATTAAAAAATCTACTGATGCAATGGTATACCATTTGAGTCGAAACAAAATTACATGTAAGTATTAAAATTGATTTGAGGGGATCTGTGTTTTCCCCATCATTAACAGAACTAATGGTTCCCTTTATAAAAAGACTAGTGCAAGTATAATAGGTTTTATACATGTAGTACTTGAATCCACTTGTAGTTACTGTGAATTTTCTACATGTTCATGTATGTATAGAAACTAAACACACCCTTAATAAACCAAGCACTTCAAAAAATCATCCTTGTTGACATCCATGCTATAAAATATTAATCACATCATTCCAAGTTTCTGTTTCGCAATAGCACTTTGTATACCTTGCACAACATTCGTATGCATGCGCAGTTATGATATATGATACATACAATGTATTCAAGAAGGTTTTATAATGACTTCATACTTTTTGGATTCTCTTCCTGTTTCACTCTCATTTAATAATGATGTAGCATACATGGGAAAATATACAGTTTATTAGGCATTCATATGCTGTTACTTACCGCGGCACTGTTGACCTGGGTAGCGAAAAGATAGTCATCCCTGACTTCAAAGTCTTTGATGCCCGAGATGACCACCTGCCTGTTGACGGTCAAGAAATCATCCGACTTGCTGACCGAGCTTGTACCGTCGGCCTCCAGCCTCTCTACGTAGATGGTATCAGTCCTATCCCATGGCTCAACACCCCTGGAACAAGGAGAAAGTGAAATTGAAAATACATAATTGCAATTATTTAAAGCCCCACTGTACTACTTGTAGCTACTTGCTCCCTCTATATAAAAAACAATGCCTTAGCGGTGCCTGTTGGTCCCTCATGATCCTCTTTTTCTTCCGTTAATTGATGAGAGCTGAGTTGATGAGATAGCCACCTGTCAGTGACCACGCTGTGTGGTCTAATCCCTTCTTGCTAAACTAGTACAGACAGGCTTTAAAGGCTACATCACCCTAACTCTTTCACAGCAATTGCCCACATTTTGCCACTTTTAATCAATGCCCCCAAAATATTGACCAGATGCACAGGAAGAAAGAGCAAAAGTTTCCAAACATCCACATTGACTGTTTGGATTTATGTTGCATTAGCAGCATTACCCACATTTGTTTCTGGAAATTCAATGAAGGAAAATAATCTGTAAAATCTGTAAATTGGTTACATGTTGAGAGGTTTTTAAAATGTGTGTTCCTACATAAAGTGGCAATACAAAGGTCCAGACTGACTGTGGATTTATGTTGCATTAACCTGCATTTTATTTTAGTAATTCAAAAAAGGAAAATAATCTTTAAAATCTGTAAATTGGCAACATGTTTCGAGGTTTTGTTTTCCAACATAAAGAGGCAATATTCTATTTTTTGTATATAGTTTGATTTCAGATACATGACTTTTTATTTAAGGACAACGTACAGGGAACAAGATTGCCAAATTCAAGAATGAAAGGTGACCATAAGCTGTACATGTACACAGATAAAATCAGTTGTACCCCACAGCAAAAAAAAAACTGGGATAAGGATACACATTTGTAGCTGGTACAATGTGGTACCATGCACAAAGTAATAATCTATCCAAACCATGCAAACATCAATACAGAGAGTTTATTGTACTCATTATCAACATCCGTAAAAAGAAAAATTATGGGAGCAACCCCCCCCCCCCCCCCCCCCTCTCAATCAAAAAGAAAGAAAGAAAACAATATTAAAATTTAATGACAAAATTTGCTTTCAATGCATGCTCAGGCAAATAAAAATGCAAATACTGTCAGATTAAGTGGACGATTTAATGCATGATTAAGGAAATTAAACAATTTTAAACAGATAGTTGAAATAATTTCAGTATCACACTATTGAAAATGTGCTGTAAATATAACTCAACATTTTTGTGCGCATGAAATATTCCCAAATTCTGCAGGTAATTAAGACTGCCGAAAACTAAATGCCCAGAAATAATTGCATCACAAACTTGTACGTAAAACAAGTCATACAACACTAAATTTTTGTGACTCGTGAAAGTTCCTTTGCCTTGAAATTTGCTTTTGTTTATTTACAATTCATGAAAGTTTATGACGCAAAATAATTCTGGTTTTACAAGCCTACATTTTATTACGAAAATCTTTAATTACGTTAATAAAGAGTAATACCGGTAATTGAAGCACATTTTATAGGGAGTTTTATATACTTTATAGAGCAAAGCAATAACAATGATTAATAGCACATTTGGATATATTGGACTTTACACCAGATTGACAGTACGGTAATACTGTTCAAACAAAGTGTCTGTTGATCATTATGAGACGACCTTTGACCTTACCAGTTGAAGCTTTTTACATCTTGCTCCATAAGAGTCCAAGTACCTCCAAAGTTCATCGAAACATAAAGCTGCAAGGGAGGGAGGGAGAAAAATAAAGAAAAAATCAATGAAATATAATGACTCAGATTTTGATGGAAAAAATGAAAGCATCGATATACTTAATTCCTCAATTTCTTTATTTTCATGTTCATTTATAAACGGTGTGGGCATTTAAACAATGCATTTTATCATCCCATTCATACATGTACCTGTAGCTTATATGAGCGTTTAAAACCTCAGAGTGAGACAAATATTTATGTTATTAATAAACTGTGACTTTTATTCAAAAATTAATTAGGATAAAACTTTTGCAAAATGTAATGATGATAGTACTAGAAAGGAATGTGACCATGGTCATATCCAGTGATGCCCCCCCCCCCCTTCTCCCCCCTCCCCATACCCCCACCCCTCATGCCCCTCCTCCTCCTCCCCCTTTGTAAATCTAAAAACATATATAAAAGTAAATTACTATGGGAAACAAGGTATTGCCCAACTGTAAGTTTATATTTCCTCTACTTCCCCTTATTACACAGATAATTAAGCCATATCATATCAAACAATTCAAAAAGGTTCATGTACTGCGCTATCATGTGTCATAACTTTTGAAGACCATCATCTCCTGTGAGTGGACTCAAAGTCCAATTCTCCTCCCTTTTGTTGAGGGTAATTAATTTGGGGAGAGAAAAGATAACAAAGCGAGCCATAAACATCAATCATCGGGTTTATAAATTTAAGCCATTAATTGTAGATGAGGAGTACATGTACATGTACATATACATGTAGGCGCATTTAAAAGATCGCGATGTTTTGCGCTGCCGCTTACACTCTCGCTGAAACATCACCGACTGAAATGCTCAGTGATGTTATGGCGTGTTTTGGTTGGTAATGAGCATGTGCCGTCTTCCCGACCTTTGACCCTGGCCCTGCCATTAAATTGGTAACAATCGAGAAGTGCTGAAGGTCTCATGCCAAATATCACGATGTTTCAGCTGCTACCGTTTACATAATACCAAACATCACGAGGACGTTAAGAAAAAAATCACACTCCGGCTTGGAATGTTTCTGGCTTGGCATTTTTGGCGGTTTGGCGTACATATACAGGTGTACATGTACTTCATCACTGAAAGATCACGGTCAGGCCCCGGTTTGGCGTGTTTGGTTGCAAGTGTAAATGGCCCTACTGTAAAAGTTTAAATGTTGGTAAACACACATGGTGCCATGCAGGGACAGGCTCTGTATGCTGTTTACGATTACAGTATGTTTATGATGGCACGTACAAATGAACATACTGTATATCGGTCCAGGGTACATACAGTGTATATCTGTAAATGTAGGCACTTCATTGTATCAATGTATTGGCGATATAGTGTAAAAGCGGAATATTATTATATTTTCCTTGATATTGCAGCCTGCCACCTTTTGAGAACAACTACTGTATGACTTGAACCAGAAAACAAGCTCTGTAACCATATCATGTGACTGATAATAATAATGATTGCTCTCAAATCAGTTTCCTGAAGAACTTTTATATGAAAAACGTATTGGAAATGATGTTGCAGGTCCCATTAACAAACTTGTTGCTACAGGCATATAATCTCTATTAACCTATTTTCTTGGATTGGTGGCATCCAACATGAATGTGTATTCAAAGTCACTTTTTCCACAAAACTTCAAATCAGGAGAGCAAACAAATTATCTTTCATAACACCACTAAATTGTACATGTGTAAGGTAGCAAAATATGTACATTACCATCGACAGATCTTCATTTTGTATTAACTTCAAGACTAGTTCAAGTAGACTTAATATAGTTTTGTATTATTAAACCACATGTCTGTCTGCACAGTCCCTAACTACAGTAAGATATTTCAAAGTTTAGAACCACATCCTACACTTATAGTAATTATGGACTTTCGTATGAGCAACGTGTTTTATATCCTGTATCACATCGAAACCATTGAACATTGGAACTCTGCAAGTCCGGGGTGTTAAGATCACTATTTTCAATCAAAATTTAATTATTTTTTTTTATTTTTTCATTTTTTGTTTCATATCGTTTTTAAAGACACTAAACTTTCTCATAACAATTTAGCCATGAAAGAAAAATATGATAGTTGCAAATTTGAAGAACAACTTGTGATCACTTTAGCCCTTAAACTACATCTTATCCTGAAAGGGTTATAACAGCAGGGGGTTGTTTCACAAAGACTAAGATCGACTTTAAGTTGGACTTAACTATGACAGGCCATTCATGCCACTAGTTGCTCTCACTATTGGTCTCTCATTTATGATCTTTAGATAATATTTTTCCTTCAATAATGAACTATCAAAAAATGTAAACTCTTTAGATTTGTGACCACGATTTATACGTCTCTTTAGAGGCCAATGCCAATATAAAATGGTAAGAGCAAACAGTGGCATGAAAGGCCTGCCATAGTTAAGTCCTTGAAGTTGATCTTAGTCTTTGTAAAACACCCCCAGTTTATTTATTTTGATCAAGTCAGCTTAATAGTGCTTACCCTTTTGGAATCATCGTTCTCATCCATTCCAAGGACGATGTCCGGGTTGACGGCATGAGTATAGATGGACGTTGGCTTGAAAGGGACTGTGAAGGTGCTGAAGGTACTCCCAAAGTTTTGTGTTGTGGTGACCAGCGAGTTGACCACGTCGGTGAACATATACTGCAAGGAGAAACAACATGGAGACAAGGTTGTTTAAGAGATATTTGATTATTAAATGGTAGTCAAAAATCTTGGTTATGATGGTATTTTTTCATTAAAAAATAATCTGGCACTAAAACTTCAAGATTACATACCGTTACCGTAGACAATTCTACATAATGGGCCAAATTTACAAAGGAGGTTTAAATCTTCATTCACATAACCCATGGTCTAAAATTAGCGCAAAATAAGCGTCAGAGTCAGAGGACCAATATTAGTCGGGCGCAAGGCAAGGTACGCTAAATTTTTCGCGAATTTTACACAATGAGTTATTATAAAAATGAAGGTTTAAACCATGAGTTATAAAATTTAAACCTCCTTTGTAAATTCAGACCTATGTGTTAATGATTGCTACCAAGCAATTTGTATAGGAAATGGATAGAATTATTGGTGAAATATCACAATGAGAACAAAAAGCCTATAATCAAATGTCAACTGACGACTATGATCTTGACCTACACTGTACTAGCCCCAAAATGTAATTGAATCATCTTCCTATATTTAATACTGTCACCATGTTTTTAATGTTTCTTCAAAACAATAATTCATAGAGAAAGAATCAGATAACAGTGGAAGCAAAAGTGAAATACAAGGCTTTTTAAAGCAGTTTACCACCCCCCCCCCCCCCCCTCTCCGTAGAAAAGAAATACCTGTATAATAATAAATGTAATGTACAGTGTGAATTTCATACAAATTCATACGATATACAGTGTACATGTAACTGTGTATTTTCGTTGTAAATGTTGTAAATCCTCCCCATAATGATATTAAGTAAAATGATAATCAAACCTTCAAATCAATTCAATTCAATTCATCTTCTTTTGTCTAACAGTATACTGTATACTGTACATGTACATGTTATGTTTGATTTTGGTGTAAAATCCTCGGAAATGCAAAACATATATTTGACTTTGTAATGGATTCCCAGCGCGGGAAATCTTCAAATTGTGCCAGGGAAATAATCTGTCCCAAGTGCCATGCTCAGTGTAGTATTACAAGAGTGTATTATCATAGAATTCAAAGACAATGAGAAAAACGTACAGGGAAGGAAAACAAATGACATAATTATACAGGGTGCTAAAAGAGAACATGATGTCCATACAGAGATGTACACATACTGTACGCATGATTAAAGATAAAGTTGAGTTCTACATGTACATGTACTGTAGTCATGATTGCATCGTGATCAGGGAGGTGTTTCACAAAGATCCTAAGTAGAACTTAACACTAAGTTGGACTAAAAAAGTATGGACAGCCATTGGAGCCTTAAAATGAAATATATTTAAAAGCAGAAATTCAAGGATTTTAGACTTTTTTTATAAATTCCACATCAAGAACATGAAACCTCCTTGATAATAGAAAATATGAATGATGTGAATCAACATTTTATGCCTTTTAAAACAACTTTTACAAAACATTTTCAAAGACGCTAACGGCTTTCCATAATTTTTAAGTCCAACTTAGAGATAAGTTCAACTTAGGATCTTTGTGAAACACCCCCCTGGTCTAGAAGTTAAAGGGAAAGTAGTATTAAATATACATACACTGTACATGTACATTATGTATAATTTCACATGAGGTATTTTTAGGTTTTGAAATTGACTCAATCTTGCCAACAGTCACTTCCACCAGTTCTAATCTATTCAGGGGAGTTTTTAGTTTGTATTATCTCTGGTTTGCCATCGGATTCACACAAGCTCATATTTTCAGCCTGTAAAAGGGACACACCACCTTTAAAGCTTTAAAGAGCAATCGTTTTCAAGTGACATCGCTTTAATATTCTTTTGTACATTGTTCATTACGAAAAAAGAAAGAGGAAGCATACATGTACTATGTAAATGATGGATGTTTAACCCTGAGCGCCATTGTTCCATGGTTGTATCGGTATCAGTATCAGTATCAGTATCATAATCATAGCTCTGACTAGTCTACACAAAGCACCTCATTAAAAAAATCATCCTTATTACTTTAATCCATATACTGCAAGGAGAAACAACATGGAAATGAGGTTGTTAAAAGAGATTTTGATTTATGGTAGTCAACAATCTTGGTTGAATGGATACTATAGGAAGATGATTCAATTACATTTTGGGACTAGTATTATACTGTCACAATGTTTTTAACGTTTCTTCAAAACAAATGAATCATAAGGAAAGAATCAGGAAACAGTAAAAGCAAAAGTGAAATGAAAGAACAAAAATACACCTATTAATGATTACAATGTAATGTATTTTTTTGTATATGTATACACAGTGTGAATTTCAACCTGAACATGTACAGTACAGTACCTTATGCCTCAGTCACACCTTTGCGTATTTGGCTTGCGTATTGCCGAGTATTTATGGCAATATTTATGGCAAGCTGTTTTAACATAATTTATTCCTCTTTCTTGATATCAAGAAGGGAATTCTTGATATCAAGAAATTATTTTTTGTTGTAAAGCAATGGTAATTCTCGATATCAAGAATTAGCAATAAATGTTTAAACGGCTTGCCATAAATACGCAGCAATACGCAAGCCAAATACGCAAAGATGTCACTGAGGCTTTACAGTACTTATATAATTTGATCATACTACACTGTACATCTACGGTACAACAGTATTGTACATGACTACATGTACAATGTACACGTATGTAACTGTATATTTCATAGTGTGCATGCATGTTTTTCTCAATGTTGTAAATCCTCCCCATAATAAAGCAAAATGATAATCAAACGTTCAATTCAATTCAATTCAATTCAACTTCTTTTGTCTACCAGTTATTTTATACATGTACATGTAATTCGATTTTGGTGTAAAATCCTCGGAAATGCAAAACATATATATTTGACTTTGTAATGGATTCCAGCGCGGGAAGTCTTCAAATTTGTGCCTGGGAAATAATCTGTCCCAAGTGCCATGCTCAGTGTAGTATTACAAGAGCGTATTATCATAGAATTAAAAGACAATGAGGAAAACGTACAGGGAAAGGAAAACAAATGACATCAGAGTGCTACAGAGAACATGATGTACAATGTACCTGTACATGTACATATTAAAAACATACAGACTTTCAAAACCCTTCTTAAAACTTACCTGTTTCGTTTGTAATTTGTGACATTGCTTTCATCTATGTACAGTGTATTATAATTGAATATGTTACTCTAATTGATTTGTCATAAGTATTTGCTATCTGTATTAACTTTGCTAGCAATGAATTCTCTTAGCTACATGTCTTTAGTTTAAGGTCTTTATATTTCGTTCTTAATTTGTAACTATTTAAATATACTTGTACTTGCTTGTTTTTTACTTTGTAAAGCGCATAGAGAAACTTTGGTTTATTATGCGCTCAATAAATCTATCTTTATTATTATTATTAGATGAACATGTACAAATACTGTAAGTTTAATTAAAGATAAAGTTGAGTACTACATGTAGTCATGATTGCATTGTGAAAGTGTCTAGAAGTTAAAGGGAAAGTGGTAATATGTATTTCACATAAATTAGGTATTTTAAGGTTTTGAAATTGACTCAATCTTGCCAACAGTCACTTCCACCAGTTCTAATCAATTCAGGGGAGTTTTTAGTTTGTATTATCTCTTGTTTACCATCGGATTCATATAAGATTATATATTCAGCCTGCAAAAGGGACACACCACCTTTAAAGGTACTATGTCCCATTTGCAGGCCAAAAAAATGAAAAAGTTAAATTCCAACTGCATTTGAAAGATAATACTAATTTAGAACTTCCCTAAAAAAGGTGGGGCTTGAAAATGTCTTCAAGTGAGAAAATAACGAATATTAGTTGTCAAATCGACTTTAGGGCTATAGAGCCCAAAAGTATTAGTCTTGATTTTCAGACAATTGTACCGAATGGTCATACGTTTTATGCTGCGCAAAGATTCAATCAGTTTAATCTTGGCCATCACAAGAAGTGGGTTATTGATGTAGACAAATGCTCATGTACCTTTTTACAACTCTTTTCATGTATGTTATTACCAAAGAAGAAAAAAAGTCACTCAATAGTGTCTGACAGTGAAGTCTAGCAAGTAAACGGGTTTCCTTGCATAATTTGAATATGAGGACACTGCTAACGTTTAAATTTTACAGATAGGACATACATGTGTACATGACATATTCATAATTCCTGTAAAGTTCTACAGAATTTGAGGTTGGCTGCAAAAGGGACATAGTACCTTTAAAGCTTTTAATAAAGAGTAATCGTTTTCAAGTGACATCGCTTTAATATTCATTTGTACATTGTTCATTACGAAAAAAGAAAGAGGAAGCATACATGTACTATGTAAATGATGGATTGTATGTTTAACCCCGAGCGCCATTGTTCCATGGTTGTATCGGTATCAGTATCAGTATCAGTATCATAATCATAGCTCTAGGCGTGTCTGCACTATCTCGAGATTGCCAAATATCCAGCTATTTGAATTATCCCGATCGCAAACTATCCAGCTTATTTGCGTCTTCATTAGACCGAAGTAGCAAATTAGCTGGATAGTTGGTCGGGATAATATCCCAAGATATCTCGGTCTAGTTTGCGGTTTTCCGTGTTTACTCGAGGTCAGTGGTTGCGAGGTCAGCGCTGAGCGGTATAGATCGCATGTGCGAACCGGAAATCGTTGTGCATGATGGGATCGGGATAATTGACTCCGTACTTCGGTCTAATGAAGACGGTCGCAAACTATCCCCCTAGTTCGGAAATAGAAGGATATTTTGCAAACTAGACCGAGATATCTTGGGATATTATCCCGACCAACTATCCAGCTAATTTGCCACTTCGGTCTAATGAAGACGCAAATAGCTGGATAGTTTCGATCGGGATAGTTCAAAATAGCTGGATATTTGGCAATCTCGAGATAGTGCAGACACGCCTTCTGACTAGTCTACACAAAGCACCTCATTAAAAAAATCATCCTTATTACTTTAATCCACTGTAACTTGAACTTTCTCTTTACATACTGTACGCCCAATCATTTTATATTTTACGATTTACATACACTGTAGTGGGACACTAAAAAAACAACCTTCATTTATAAGGAAAGTATTATAACAGTAACTTCCTGAATGACTGGAAAGAAGGGAACTGGTAAAGGTCACATACATGTATGCACCTCAATTATTTGAGCTTTTTTTAACAATATAATGAATATATGTTCTCGGCAACTAGTTGTCATTTCCTGCCTCATAGGCTGTTCAAACTGGGTTTTTTTTAGAGCTAGATTTTAAAAGGAAATACACTGTACAGTGTATGTAAATGTACAGTATTACAGCAGTCTCATCTACAATTTGTATGCTGTCTTAATAATCTGAAATCACATTATTCAAATCATGCAGTTTCACCTAAAAAGGGTTTTTGAAAAATTGTGCTCAAAGGAAGCTACTTTTCAGATACACTGTACAGATACACATTCCCATATTGATGCATGTTCTGGTTAACCTTTAATTCACCTGTTGGCATCACTTTAATATAGGAATCCACTTTGCATGTACATTTGTTCATGTACATGTACATTAACTGTTGCAATGTCAGGGAGTTATCAAGGCCAGGGAAACCTTTCTTCAAGAAGTATGCATACACAAAATAGGGAACAATCCTATTCTATGATACAAGCAATTAAAAAAAAATGGTGGCTCATTATTTGGATCTTGGGGCATAATTTGCTCTCAGGGGTGGGGGGGGGGGTTAAATCAACATTCATCAGTATTACACCCCCCCCCCCCTTCTCCTCCTTTAACTGCTGCTTCTGAATTGGTTCATAAAATACCAGGGTGATCCAAAATCTTGATGAAACCAAAACACAATGCTTTCATAGAGTCATTTTATGATGTTCTTTTCATGTGTGGGGAATTGTACAAATAAAAGAGATCTTTTGTGAAGGTCTAGGCCGCAACACGTACAATGTACATACAATGCTAAATATATTACTCATTGCGGGTATAGTATCGAAAATAATATCGCTAGTGATATTCGTTTGTCTCGCAATGTGGTCGAAACAAACGAATATCACTAGCGATATTATTTTCGAATGTACATACAGTTTGCACAAACTTTACATGCATATACTGTATACAGGTACATGTACATGTACATCATATTATGCTCAATTCAGCCTTGCACACTTTTACAGCCATATTGTGTTTTTACAGTACACATGAATGCACATAATGACTGCCGTATGAACTTGTAGTCTTGTGTACAATGCACAATGCGTATGGTATCGATGGTGTGTTAGCAACTCATAAAGCATGAAAAATAGATATTTTTATTATTTGTTTTGAAACGATTGTTCGGTGGATTCTGAATTTCCCTCTCTCCAGCCAATGAGGTAATAGTCAAGGAACTCTTTGTCTTGTTTTCTAGGTCACATGATCACCAAGTTATACAGGTGGTGCAACAGGTCTAGTCTTAGCACCAGCCGTAAGTTGTGAAACGTGTAGATCGTGCAACAAGTTTTTGTGTACCGGTACTTGAAGATTAAACAGCTATTAAAAACAAAAACATCCTAATACATCCAGTAAAACTGTGTTTGTGTACATGTACTTGAAGATTAATAGCTAATCAAAACAAAATTCCTGATATTAAGCGAAACTAGACAAGTACAATTAAACCAACCATTAACCTGTATCATTGCTCTTAACTGTACACCTGTACATGTACTGTCCTAGTGCCCTTCCACGACAAACAGCATACCGGTATTAACCGACTATTTTAGTGTTTCTGAGATATACAATGTACATGTGTACAGGAAGAAACATGCTTTTCAATTTGCTATTCAAAGTATACATGTAATGTTTTCATTCAGTGATAACTTATCAAAATACATGTAGGTAATTACAGTATTTTGTAAAATTAAGTTTAGTTTTAAAACATACAGTATACATGTACATGTATGGAGTCACATGGTACACAAATGTACCGGTATGTATAATTATGGTTCACATGCTTTTCATCGGTATCATGGAAGTACATGTAAGTTCCTTTGGCAAGACATTCATCTCAATAGACTAGTTTTCTAACATATTCCAATCCAATCCAATCCAGGAATTTATAAAGCGCCAATATCTAGTTGCTTAATCAAAGGTGCTGATTCAAATTGTATGCATACTTGTAAAACAAAGGTTGTTCTTGACAACAGGAAAGCTTGCCTGAGGTTTTCCGACATAGCAAGGCTTAATGTAAGCAGACTGGATTCCAAGTATTGTAGTTCATTCATTAATAAATAAAGGAATAACTCTTTACTAGGTTCCCAGGAAAGAAACATCCATGAATTTGAATATGTTGAATGGTAAAGAGGTCTATTTATCACCCTTGAATTACACATGGTACCATGTACCTGGTACATGTTGTAGTATTCATAAATTACTTGAATGCTTTTCCTCAAATGTTCAATAGATTGTGTGCTTATCTGTACATGTACGTGTACATACTTCAACTATTTACCAGAAATGTTTTCACCAATTGAATACTAGGGTGAACTTCCCCTTATAAAAAGAGAAAAGGGTGAATTCTGGAAAAGGTGGAAAATCCTTTTAATATGAGCTTTTGCATTCCTTTCATGTTTATAGTGTGGAAGCCTTTCCCAATTGTTTCCAGACAGTTTTTCACATTGTAATCGCATGCGTATGACCAGTATGGTGGAGGGGTGGAGGGGTGGAGGGGTGGAGGAGGGGGTGGAGGGGTGGAGGGGTGGAGGGGTGGAGGGGTGGAGGGGTGGAGGGGTGGAGGGGTGGAGGGGTGGAGGGGTGGAGGGGTGGAGGGGTGGAGGGGTGGAGGGGTGGAGGGGTGGAGGGGTGGAGGGGTGGAGGGGTGGAGGGGTGGAGGGGTGGAGGGGTGGAGGGGTGGAGGGGTGGAGGGGTGGAGGGGTGGAGGGGGTGGAGGGGTGGAGGGGTGGAGGGGTGGAGGGTGGGGTGGGGTTGTGGGTTTGGACACTTAAAACAAATCAAGTCTTCTCCTTTGCCTTTGAATTTAACCAGGGAAAAACATACTTAAAACATTTTGGGGGCTACTTTTCAAGCTTGCTTGCATGAAAATAACACTCTTTAATCTATTTTGCAGTGAACTCTATGCAAATTTTTGGGTTGTTTTATGACTTTCGGGGCTCTTTTGGGCATTTCGGGGGCTAAAACTATTCATTAAATAGCACTTATCAACATGAAATTTAATACATGTACTTGTCCTTAATAATATTGTCCAACATACATGTAACCCTTAAAAGATTGATGAAATATTGCTTGTAAACTTCTTCAAATTACTGTTTTAAATTGGCTTTTCAGATAACCAACCTGCCCAAAACCAAGACATGTTGGTATACTCAAATTGATCTTAAATTCTAGGGTAGATTTCCCCTTTAATGCTTAACTTACTCTCTGGATGTCAGCCTTGCTGCTGTAGAAGCGATCATAGACCGGCCTCGTGGAGAAAGTTCGGAACATCGTGCTTGACTTGTTCGCGAACGTTGCCCCATAGTCGCTGGAGATATAGACGTAG